>VSMD01067613.1:0-33400 GCA_008750895.1 Mirza zaza
AAAAAAAAAAAAAAAAGGAATGCTTTTACTGCATGCAGAACAGAGAAACTATATTCAATTTATCACAACTATAAATGCTTTTTATATAAATACAGTGCTCTTATCTTTCATCTTTACCATGGGTACATTTTATTTAAAAAATTTTCAATAGGAACTGTAATTGTTCAAGGGTAAAATTCCTTGAACAGTTTATAGATGCCACAGTAAGACACAAAAGACAAATTTGCTAAACTATTCTCTCTTATGGGTGTGTATACTATAGACAGGAGTTTCAGTAAGTTATAAGAAAAATCAAGTTCCTGGCTAATTTAGTAATAGGAATAAAGCATACTCCTATCTGAACTTTAAAGGGTACATTAAAAGCCCTTTCAAAAATTCTCAAGTCATTTCTCTATTTTTGTAGACTACCTTTCTATCTACCCTTTGTAAATACCTCACAGGCTCAATAAACATTGTGCGTTCAAGCACATACTGCATTGCTTGTAAAGGGCTCCTGGCAGGACTCCACTTGGAAATGATGGAGCTATTCACCTAAGAAGGTAGTATCAACACAATCAAAATGCGGCATATGCTTGAGTGTGGCACATCAGTCTGTTAAAGCAACTGGATTGATTTTTATAAATCTATCTTGATTTTTACTGTTATGTAGCAAAAATTTTTAATCACTTTTTTCTTAATAAAGATTTTATAAATTCTCTAATTTAATTTAAAAAACAGTATTCCAAAATAAGCTAACATTGGAACAAAAGCTATTTCCATCATTTTGCATATAAACTAAATTTTTAAAAATTCTTTTATATTTTAAATTTCTAATTTATATACTCAATGGTTTAATATTTTGTAACAAAGTTTTAAAGATTTGAAAAACTACTGAATAAATAAGCCTCTCCTATTTCAATATTTTCCCAATAAGGACTACATTTTCATTTTAAAAAAACTATTTTGAGCATGTATATTACTTACCTTATCTCTTTGGTAGTCACTAAAAATGATAGAAATGCATACAAGACCTGGATGGCATAAAAACCACAAGATACAGCCCTGAAACAAACGAATAAGTCAAATAAGTACAGCTGGCTCTACTTTCAAAATATACCAGACAAAAAATGCTACTAGCGTATTTAGGTCCCAATTAACCTCAACTGGCCTGTAAAGCTTGCAATAAAATGTAGAAATAAATTTGCTGTTGCTGTGACGTTAATATTTTGTTTCTAGCCAAATAAGTATTTTTTGGAGTATTTATGCTCTTATATTTGTAAATCTGTTACATATATATTGTAATATACTAGAAATATATTAACATAAGTAACAATTAATACTGACAAAGCAAGGTACACATGTGTAATATTTCTGTAAAAAGAAAAAATAAGAATGTACATTTATATTTTCATGAAGATAAACAGAGATTCTGTCAAAAAACATTAATATTGGTTACCTATTTGAAGGGTAGGATAGAGGAGGGGGAACTAGGCAGGTAAGAAAGGAAACTGTTTATGTTGTACTTTTCAAATATCTTTTTTTATTTTTCCTTGAACCATAGCAATGTATTCCCTTTTCCAAAATTAAATTTGAAATTAAAAAATAAGTTAATAAACAAGAGCTGTTAAGATGCTTGGTATTAATACATTGAACATACAAGATGTAGAACAATATGTTCAGTATATTACTATTTATATAAAAATAGAGGGAAACATATTCAGGAATATGTATTAAAAATGTATCCTTCTTTAGAAGGATAAATTAGGAACTAATAGCAGCAATTACATGAGGAGCTGCTGATGACTGAGTAGATGGGAGAGAGTTAAGAAATACTTTTTGCTACTCTTTAAATAACTTCTGGATGTTTGACCCTGTTCAAAAAGTTAAACTAAAACATAATTTTTTTTTAAGTTCAAGGAAAAGTTTGGTACTGCTTAAATATGAGGAAAGAGGAAAACTTGGTGCCCCAAATACAAACACCTCAAATACCTACTAACTTATCAAACAATAAGTACTCCTGTGCCTGTGAAAAATTCAAAATCATAACGACATTTTTTGTCTGTTTGGCACTCAGAATGCTGACGCTGGTTCCTAGGGCTGCAGCAGCAGCTTTGCAATGCTCAATGCTAGGAACAAGGAAGGAATTGGGCCCTCCTTCCACAACTGCTTCAGAAGGTCATCAACTCTGTGGACTAGTGTGGGCTGACTGAACGATGTGGCAGAATGCTGGTTTGAGTTGCTAAGATGAAGGGATATGGATTCTCTCAATCAGACAGGGAAACAGAACCTTCTAGGGAGGGAGGTTTCTGTCATGTTACTGCTCTACCTCCTCTCCTGATCTTTTCTTTTAGTAAATGGGTATAGAAAAAAATCAAACTTGCTTTGAGATCTCACTAGTGTAGACATAGAAAGGCAAAATAATGTCACCATGATCTCACATAGAAGGAGTGAAGTTGGCTGAAACAGATGTGCTCAGCCTGGCTGGCTGCATTTCCTTAATGCTAAAGGATAGCTCCTCACAGTTTGTTATAAAACATTGCATAACTCTGAGAATAACAGTCACAGCCAATTAATAAATGCGGAGAAATGCAAACCATATCCTAATTTATTAAAAAATATTTTTTTTAAATTCTGATGCTAGAGAAAAATGTAAAATCCCTATTGATAAAAAATTATGAACCAAGAGTATACACAGAAAATGGGTATAATACCTACATCACATAAGTTGTGAAGCTTAAATAAGCTGAAGCACATAAAGGCATTACAGTAGTACCTGGCACATAATAAAGTTTAAAATGTTAGCATGTGGTTACATATTAATTTCCCATAGAAACCAGAACAACGTTGCTAATCAGAAGAAGCCCCTTTCTTTGCAAACCCGTACTTTGGCAAATGTAATGTAGAACTCCCTCTTGAGTGTACTCCTCTCCACTGTGATGATCTGATAGAGTCCACAGCCTAATGACAATGCGAGGCAAATTCTTAAAACGATTAGAAGGGTCCCTGCTAAATTGTGGTGTGAATGGTAGCTATGATGACTGGTATCTTCAAACTGTTCCCAAAGTAACAAAATACTCTGCAAAAAATAATATTAGAGAGAGAAAAAAAAATCATACCTACTTACGATTAAAGTACTTTTTAAAAACTCTTACAAATATCCCCTTAAACGTTATATAAACATTCCACATAAGAACCACATAAGTGGATCTAAGATTTATCAGACTACAGAGGTTGTCAATTAATAAAGTACACGCACAGTCTTTTCATTGCTCTAATACCCTAAGACTAGACAAAAGATACTTTTAATCGAGTATTATTAAGATCGCACTCAACGATTTAAAAAAGTGCTATTGCTATTAATATCATGATTCAAATAAGACATCTCTAAGGATGAAAATAAATGGAAAAGGTCAAAAGAACAAACATAAACTTTCTTCTAAATCCATCTCCTTCCTTCAACACCATCATGAGAAAGCAAACGGTTCTGCATTTAAGCCCACTATCTCAGGGTAACTTTCAAACATTTTGGTGTCTTGTGTAATCCAAAAATTAATGAGTCAGAATTGTTGATTTCAGACTTCACCCTTTTTCATGGTACCCTCCCTGAGTAAAGGAGAACATATTTTTAATGTTCACTATAAGCACTCAGGGCACTGCTATTCATTCCTATCTGCTTGCTGACCTTTTCTCCCATGTTTTAATATTTAGTAGCAAAAACTTAAGTTCCTCATTAAGCTGTTCTGTTTATTGCTTTTCAGCAGAAATCAGTGTCCATGTTCTTTCTGCCTTTACTGAACATCGATCATTTAAATTATTGTTTTTACCATCACTCATGTCTGTAGCTCTCTGCACTTTACCCTCGTGTCAACTCAACCCTCGGAACTGAGTCTATGGGGACTTTCAAGGACTTTTGGAAGAGATCAAAACTCAATATTAAATCCAATTCTTAGATTTTATGAAGTTTATCAGCAACCTCTTTCTTTCTTCATTCTCACATTTTGTACCCCAATTTTATTTCTACTACCACTCTGGGTAGGTAGTAAACTCCTTTGTCATCCTGACATGTGAAATTTTCTTCGTGGACTCAATAGTTGCCCTATACAGAAAGTGTCATTCCTCCTTTCCACCAAATTATACCCATCTGATTCCTTAACCTAACTTTTGCAACATAGAAGAGAGAACTATCATATCCCATGATTCACATTTTTACATACTCAAACTCCTGTATTTTCAAATACATATGCTAACATGTGATCTGTGTGAAATATGTATCTATTTATGTAGTCTTTGGCTGCCTTTCTCATCTGCCTTATCTGGGCTGTTGTTGAAGATTAGGGCTACGTCTAATGTGTTCCTCATAAATGCTCACTTAACTCTAGTGCAGTGTCAAAATCTCAATTCTCAATTTATATTTGTCTATGACAATGAATTAAAATTATATTGAAATGATAATCAAAATTGAATTTTTAAAAAACCTATTAATTGAAAAATGAGACTTTAACCTGATATTAACACTATTCTCTATTAATCTTGGATCAAAAACAATAAGTTGGTGGAATCCTAACCTTGTTAAGATTCACTTCTAATTCGATTCCTTCTCATCAGCCCCTTTCCTGGCACTATCTCCTTTGTAAGTATCACCACCTGTGATATGATCTCTTTCCCAAATCAGTCACATAAACTCAATACTCCTATTTCACTCAGAACCTACAATACTAAGTAAATACTGGGGATATAAAGATGAGTAAAGCCCCAGCCCTACCCTTCATTGATTAATTTTCAATTTATTTCATGCATTAAAACTTACATTATAATGTCTTTTATAGAGCCCAGGTAAGTATTTTATTTTTCACTTATAGCTAATGCTGGTCACAAACTCAGTATGAATTTTTATGTTTATACCTTTCTCTCTTCTTAATTTTTAAAAATCCATTGCACATAAGCATATGGATATCCTAGAATAATATCAATACTACCACTATGGAAGAAAAGAAAAAAAAGACATAGAGGACCTTTAGAAAAGATCAGATTTGTTTTTGTAAAGCAGATTTGTTTTTCAAAACAAGATCTCATTGTTTTTTGGTCTATATTTTGCTTTTTAATTAATCTCAGACAATTACTTGAATTCTTTTAAGTATAAAGTAGCCAATCTTAAAGAGTCTTGACAATGGATAAATCTCAAAATCACTGAATCACTCATTCAAAGTTGAGTACTTACCATGAGCTAGAAAATATGAAAGAAAGCTACTATTAAGTAGGAAAAGAGAATCTAACCTCACATTAAACATACTGTGCTTAAATAAGCTAATACGAAGCTCATATTCAGGAAAGTTACAATTAAATTTTATAAGCTACACATACTAGCACCCAGAAGATTAAGAGATTACTTGATCTCTCTCTCTTTACTTCAGACTGATACAAATTCCTCATGGGTCTCAGGTTTCAATTTTGAAATGAGTTGTGTTCAGTGTGCATTTCTGAATATTGCTGAGCAGAAACACTGAATGTCAACACTCACCTGTGTCACAACAATAAATACTGCAATGCCAGTGGATGCAGGGGTAGAATCCCATTGGAGAGGTCTGCTTTGAGACTTCTTCATTCTGACTATTGTCCAACCCATGCATAGGCTCAATAGTAGGTATAACATCTGAATTTGGGAAGCAATGTCAAAAACTAATGGGAGATGAAAACCAAAGTCAATCAAGTTTTCACTATACAATCAATGTAACAGTTTTTGCATTGAGATGACAACACCATTTGTTTTAACCACAAGAAGATCAGCATTTTCAAAGTGATGCTGAGGAAATTCAATAAGAGATATTCAAGAATAATAATTATAAAGAATTAAAATTTTGCCATAAAATTTATAAATATTCATAAAAATAGTTAAAGCAATGACAATACCCCTATTTTAAAATACAAATATGCCCATATCATATCTCTATTAAATCCAACCTTAAATCTCTATTTCCCATTTTTCTTAGCTTTTCTAACTACATAATCCTGTTCTCTATAACTCACTGTATATTAAAAGAAACAAATTTTAAATATAATTTCTGCAATGTAGAGAAGAGAATACCAGTACCTTCATTTCTGTTTATGTGTGTATGTGTGATGGCTGAACTACAACGTGAAGATTATTTTCTAAAACTACTGATAAGAAACAACACAATAAAATGCATAACCATTATAACATCCAATTGTGTTGGCTTTAGTTTCAGAGTCCTGAGGACAAATGAAAAGCTCCATGTGTTAGTGTGATGTGCCACCAGGTGGCCAGTACTGACACTGCATGGAATGACTGCTACTTTAAAAAGGATGTAACAAAACCACCTGTATCCAGGTCAGCACTTCAAGAAAACAAAAATCTATAAATGCTTCAAGTTCCGTGCATACTTATTTTATAAACTAGTATTTATTGATTTAATAAAAAGATCATCACTTTTTCATCAGAATGTATTTTGATGTGAATTTTGGAATAAATTTGTGATCCTAATGTAACAAAATAAAATGCTCTTCAAATTTTCATCTATAATTTTTTGATATTTATAATTTTTACTTCTTTTATATAAGGATATTCTTACAGAAACATATACAACTATCTATAGAATATAATATTTATATTTAAAAGTTGTAAGCCAAACACCTATTAATGATATACCTTTTCAGATATATTTTGACAGATTTCCCCCTGCTCTGCCATAAGAATTAAAACTGGCCAGTCTACATTTATGCTTATATATCGGTGATAGTGAATTATAATGAACTGTTACCACATTTAAATGATGTAAAATGTCATGGCTTTTCAGATCAAGCATACTTTTCTTTCATCATAAATTTTAAATGACTGTGATGCCAATTAATTTTATTAAACATTTTACAAATATATATTTAGTTAGTTACACAAATTAGCCAAGGGAATATTTCTACATGAGTTGCTAAATAGTAAAAACAAATACCTGAGGAAAAAACCCCTAGTTTTATGGAGAATTTCTTTACGTACTAAGTAATATACAGATCCATACTGTAACTGGATACGTAGAACACGCTCATTTGTACCGAAAAATAACTAATTGTAGACAAAATATACTCATCACACAAAAACCCCATTTAGTCTTGAATTTTAATCATTTAACTTAACCAAGCCTTTTGTCAGAAATACCAAAAAACAGCAATATCAATTTTTTGCAGTTTTTTTAGCCTTCAATAGTGTATTATATATAGCAGACACTCACAAAAATTCAATAGTCCTGGATTTTAGCACCCTCTTTGCCACTGATCGGCTCTGTTTTGCCTCTTTGGATATCAATGTCCTCTTCTAAACACATATGCTAAAGTATATCTAAGGTTTTGTCCAGCTTTAAAATTTTATGACTCTGTTAAATCTAAAAGTCATCTAAGAGAGAAGCGAGGGACAAACCAGAGCTCTTGATAACACTCAAAAAGTATGGCTCGTCTTGTTCATACCCAAGAGGTGAATAGTACACATCCTTTTCATAAGGAATATAAAAGGTTCTTTTTTTTTTTTTAACCAATGCAATCAATAAGAACAGTAACAAAAGGTTCTTGAAGTTTTAGAATCTTAAAACAAGCAGCAAGGTCAGGATGAGTGGGTCCTGAGATGATTAACAGAGATAGCCATAAAATATCCTATTAAAAGCTGATGAGACTAGAAGAGACATATGGAAATATAAGAAAAGTAAATCCTAGAATGGTTTCATATTCAGAATCTGCTTTTTAGAGCAAGTCTTAGTTTTCCAGGAGTAAGAATGGCATATGACTTGATGTCCCTCTGAAGTTCTCTTTAAAATATGATGATCAGAGGACCTTTAAATACTTTTTCCTATCATGCTTAATTGAAAAATTACTTCACAAGAGCTCCACTTGTAAATAACCTCACAGGTCAACATATGAATTGGGGGAGAAAAAGAAAAAGAAAGAAGAATTTAATTACATTTAATAGTTTAAAAATTTTTAAGAAAATAAATTAAAAAAAATTAAATAAACTCATAGATGTGAGGTCAGCTCAATTATAAGTGTACATATAGGTGTACCCTATGGCTTTGGGTCAGAACCAGAGAAAAGTCAGTGTAACAGAAAATAGAAATACAATAATGAAAAGACTTCAGCTTTGGAGTCAGAAAATTTGGGTCTGAGTCTAGGCTCTATCACTTAATGGCTGACTGACATCTGGAAACGTGCTTTATGTCACCAAGCCAGATTCTTTATCTGCAAAAAGGGATACACACACCTACTTTTACGGAGGATAAAATGAGAGAATGTATATAAATATGCTCTAAAAACAAGGAAGAATTGCACACATTACCTATTATTAAGAAACTAAATAGTATATATCAGAACTATATCTGTAACCCTGTTTTCAACAGAGCTGAATTAATTTATAAAAACTGAACCAAACAAGAAGCAGATAGCGAGTTTACATGTATAAAAGAAAATCAGAAAGATACTCACATTCTGCCAAACTTCCCATAAACGGTACCCCTATTCCATCTTTGGAGTAACTGAGGAATTGAAGAGGAAAGTATTAGTGTAAATTACAAATGCAAAAAAAAAAGTGTTCATAATCAAAGCAAGCATAATTTTGGTGGGCTAATTAGGATTAATTAGATGTAATGATGAACACAGTTTTAGCGGTTTTGAGTTACCTGGAGAAATGAATGTAATTAGCTAAAGCTGAACCAGCTTGTAACAGCAATGCAGTTGTCAGAACCTTTAAAATCATGTGCATGGGTCCTCCTTTCTTAATAGCCTGCCACAATGATTGAGCATAAATGCAAGCAATCACAAAGTACACTAGGACTAGGAGGAAAAAGAACTCATGTAACCCTGTGAAGAGAAAAAAGGGAGTTTGCTTCAGTAAAACAAACCAGTTATAGTGTTGGGTTGCTTTCAAATCTTTCTGTCAATATAATTCTAGAGCTTGTTTTTTAATTGGAGACACAGTATTTACTTTCATAAGAGGAAAAAAAGGGAAATTGGTAAAACCTAAACAATTTTCTACTTTGGGACAAAATTTTAAACTATAAGAAGGCAGTTTAAACCAAACTAATTAAAGTCAATCTGTAAGAAAGCACAGTGGTTGGGAAGCCCAAAGACTCACCATAAAATCACAGTTTTACTTGAGAATAGTAAATGAAAACAATGATTTTAGCATTTAGTTGGATATACTTTTTTTATCCTCAAAGTGGATTTCTTTTGTAAGAAGTTCAGGAATAGATTTATTCAGTCAATAATAAATATGCTTTGACAATGCTTCTCCAAGTGTACTCTCTGGCCCACTGGCATCACTAGAGAACTTGTTATAAATGCTAATTCTTAGGCCCCACTCAATTTCTGATCTATGAAATCAGAAACTCTGTAAGTGAAGCCCAGCAAGCTGTGTTTTAGTAAGCCCTAGGAGTGATACTGATATAGTATGTGTGGGAACAGCTCTGGAATGTCCTATTACCTTGAATTTCCATTGGAACAAAGCTTTACAATACCTGTCATGTCCTGAGCCCCCATCTGAGGTAAACTTTCTCAGGCTCTTGCTATTTAATAAAAAGAAAATCCTATGCTATGGAGTCCACTCCAGAGTCTACTAAAACTATAACATCTAAACAAATGGCTACCAACCCAAGTGGTCAACAACACTTTGAGCATGTTACTCAAGGGTAAATTAGACTAATCATATTCTTCTCTCGTGGAATTCAAACTACAAAACATGGAAAGGAAGTAGGGCATAGAAATTGAATTTAAAAGGTGTTAATGTTAGAACAGGCCAGAGGAGTCAAACTGAGCCATGATAAAATCAAAGTTTTAAGTAAGCAAAGGCAGCTGGTTGGCAAAGAACAAAGTAAGAATGTGCAGATTTCATATTAAAGATGGTGTCAGTTATTATAGCAGCTCTACTAGTAGCTTTTCAATACAGTCTTCATGTAACTTCATGATAAACATCACTTTTTCTCCATTACATTGGAATCTTCTGAGTCTTCATTTTTTAGAAATTTCAGAAAGTATTTATAATAAAGCAGCAGGCTCGCTTTGAGTTTAATGGCTTACATTTACCTGATTACATCTCAAGATAGTCCCTAATATTAAGGCTTTTACATTCTATCTAACGCTGGAGTGCCATGACAGTGGTGTAAATAAAGCTGCCCCCATTGAGTCTGAATGAACAGTGTAAATTACAATCACTTCCACTCCAGTTTGAACACTGAACCTGCTCTAGTTTCCCACCGGGATAAACTCCAGTTAACAGTCAGAGAAGGGAATATTTCTGTTATGCGGAAAATAATTTTGGAGGAGCAATCCAGAAGACACAAATAATAGGAAAAACAGTCAATGAATAGTTCAATCATGTTTTTGGCATGGTTAGGAGGAGAAAAAAAAAGCAGCAAAAAGTATTTCGGCCACTGGGTGTCTCTCCTGCTTTACAAATATAAATGGTGATAGTTCACTTTTCTAGTGCAGGTGAAAAAGCACGTTTAGACTTTAGGAAGGGAAGACCAAATAACGGAAGGAGTATACTTTCTTTTTAAACTCCTTACATAGAAAAGTATTTCAGCTTTAGAAATAATGGCATAATAATCCTGAGATTATTATAGTGCTGGAACAAGACAGAAAATACAAATGCTCAACATATTAACAACTGTGGGTCAGTAAAATTCCTTAGTGGTTTGAATCTTAGTTGTTATCTTTCCTTCTTAGTATTAAGGAATTAAACATGGCATTCTATTTAAAGTTTTATTTATTTATAATACTTTACAGAATATCCATTACAGGATAAAGTTTCAGACTCCATTATGTTATAAATCCACCATGAAAAGAAAATCCTCAGACTATTTACTGAGGAATCAAAATAATGTAGAAGGAAGGGACTTTTGAAAAGAAGACATAGATTACCAGCAAAAAAAATGTTTTAGGATTATTCAAGGTTAAATGTATCTTCCAAAAAAGGCTAACATTATAACCAATAAAAAATTATTTCATTGAGGTAATATATTAAATGAACTGAACTAAGACATTTGTCCCACACTTTGTTCACTGAATTTTAGGTAAATGATTCTTACCTTGAATGTAACTTTCAAGATAAAATGCTGGTTCTGTACTCAGTGTTCTTTTAAATAAATCATCACTAAAAGTCTCCCTGTTTTTTCTCTTCAACCACCAATTTAATATTTTTTCTGCCATTAGCATTCACAGGAAAGCAATATGTGTTTGTTTACTTTGAAATTAAAATCTAATTTTAAAATATGTGGAAACTAAGTGTTAACTCTTACCTAAAACTTAATATATATTAAAGAAGAAAAATACTCTTGAATGTATTTTTGAGCATGCAATAGGTGGTAAACATTTATGCTATAAGGAAATGTGCAGATTTTAAGGCAAGCTTAAAGGAAGAAGCATTGGCAAAATTAAGTAGAAAGAAAACTTAGAGGACAAACTCCATAAATTCAGCACCAGCAAAATGATGGGAGACAGCAAAGGAGAAGAGGATAAGGGGAAGAGTCTTTGGGTCATGGGGCAGTACCAGACATTCCTGCCTATCCATGATCCTTGCCTCCGAGTCCCAATGATCTCCCACCCTCAAGTGTCTCAAGATATATCCTGCTTAGTCTAAATTAATCAGAAATGCTAATTCCCTTGCCACTTAAGAGGTAAACCTAACCCTTTTGACAGATTTCTTTCATCTGTCATTTCTTCTTTCTTTCATCTTAATTTATATTTCTCTTATGATGCTGTGTAGCAAAGGCATGTGGCCCAGTTCTGGCAAATGAAATGAGATAGGGAGCTTTTAGGAAAGAGTCCCTTCCCCTTAAGAAGAGATACTGAACTGCTGCAGCTGTAATAACTGTGAACTTGAAGGACAAAGCTGACAGTCTGAGGATAGAAGGATAGGGAAATTCTAAATAAACCACCTTGGGGAAGCCTGGAAACTTCTTGTTGTGTGAGATAATTCATTTCATTATTGTCTATACCACTTGCATTAGGGGTTCTGTTATTTTAAGCCCAAAACATTCCAACATGTTATGAGGGCTAAATGGAAGATCCAACCCTTTATCTTTTGGGACAGAGAGGAAAAAAGGGACAGAAGAATGAACTTATCTGCTGGAATCTTAAAAACATTGAGATAGCAGATGTTGTATAGCCTGTAATATTATTCCAATGAATACCAGTCTATATGTCTTTACATAGTAATGTTCTCAGGATTCTTGGTATTCTTTTGGTCTCTAACAAGAGCACAAATATAGTTAACAAGGCTTCTAATCCTTTTAAGAAAGAGTTTTATTTTATTCTACATAAAGTATTATATTCCTATTTAGTACTTTGTCAAATGGCATCAACTTGCTTTAGTTTGTTTTTTTTTTAATCTAGACCAACTCTGTAAAATAGAGGATTAACTAAAGTCTGGTAGATATAAAATATATAATTGGTTTGAAAGAAAACAAATTATAAAATTAAACCAGAATAACATGTAACATTAATTGCAGCTATTTGCAGCAGGTTATTCTAATGCAAACCTCTTAGATACATGGTAACAGTCAATTCTCAGTAAAAAGCATAGCAAATCAATTTTTCCTATTTGGAGCAGAAAATTAGACAAACTAGCAGAAGTTTCTAAAATGAACTAAATGAAGACTATTCCCTGGAAACAAATTCCATACCTGAGGCTGTATAATAGGAAGGATCACTCTTAAGACTCTATTTTAAAACCAACACATTAATGAAACAATGTGGAATATGGACTTTTAGCCCAGTGGTTGCACACATTAGCATCAACTTCAGAGCTTTGATTAGCTACCCGGCTTCCACTCCAAACCAAATCTGAGTCGCTAGGTATGAACACCTGGATTTTTTTAAAAACCTCTCCAGATGCATACATAATCATGGGTTGAGAGCCACTGATTTATATACTTCAATGTAGAATTACAAAGGCGTTTAGGCATTTTAATCAATAAAAGGATGTGATCTTTAGGAATCAAGGCAGCCATGTAACAATGCTTGATACTTTGGGGTACTTCTGGCACTTTTTAGTACTTTAATTCCACAGGTTACCTTTGCACAGAATATCATGCTTAATGAAAGTACATAAAATTAAAGCGAAGTTTTGCGCCTTGTTTAAATATTGTCAGTGATCTGACCAATGTGACTTTCCCCATTTTTGTATAAAAAAGACAGCTTTTAGACAGAAGAGCAAGCATCAAATCAAAATCAGTCACAACATCAGGAAAAGGTAGGTCAGAAATGAGTCAGGACGGTTAGTGTGAATCCTAAAGAAAAGCTAGTCACGATGCAGGATGTTGAGGAAAACACTAGAAGACATGAGCAAGGTTCAAGACAAGGCAGGGTGTGACTGGCGATCAGTGGCCCAAGTAACGCACAGGGCACAAATGTGATCATTTATGGCCTGGGGTCAAAGTTCACATGCCAAACGGGATGAGGAAGGAAACAGAAATGGGAGCCTGGATAAGGAGGCAAGAAAAAGTTGATTGTGATCCAGAAGAGTCTTAAGGAGCCACACAATAAAGCAACCTCTTGAGCCAAAGGACTATAGCAGGGGTCCTCAAACTTTTTAAACAGGGGGCCAGTTCACTGTCCCTCAGACCGTTAAGAGTGCCAATGGAGAGTGTGGCCCACATTCCACACATGCGCGCTGTGGGCCCGGGACCAGTCAGCTGCTAAGCAGGACAGGCAGCGGTGGCAAAAACACCTGGCAGGCTGGATAAATGTCCTCGGTCAGCCACATGTGGCCCGCGGGCCATAGTTTGAGGACGCCTGGACTATAGCCTGGCAGACAGGGAGAGAAAGGGCTAGTAGGTCTGGACTCCACTAGAGGTAGCAGAGTTTGCACGTGCAGGGACTACAGCAGAGCATTACCTCCTGGTGAGCCCTGACTAGTCCTAAAATAAGTGTTATATGATATAATGAAGTCTTACAGTTAAAAAGGACCTTAAAAGCAATTTAGTACAACCATCCATCCAATGCTATCAGTAGTCCTGGGTTCCATCAATTTCTTTTCAAAATACAGCAAAATGTCAACATCTTTTATAAAGATTAAGGAAATGGCAGGATTAAATTAACTTCTAACAATGATCTTCACTGGTCTAAGGTATCATTAGTGAAATTTAAATAATTTACATTCATTTGCATTGAAAAACAACTTGACTAGCTTACACTATGCCATTTCCTTTATAGAAAGAACTTTTAAAATTACTACTTTAAAAATATTTAGTATCCCATTCTGTCACTATGTATACAGTTTTTCAAACCAAAGGATATGAAAAAAAGTTTATCCCTTAATACATTGTTATTTAACCCTTAATACATTGTTATTTGTGACCTACTGTCTATAACACATTCTCCTTGAGTTACTTTTCTAGCTGTGACAGGTTTAAACTTTGAACTAAACAACTGGTTCAGTCTAAAGTGGCCTCACTCCTGCCTCACCTCCACCTACCCCTCCTTATGGCCAATGAGATGTAATGGAATTGAATTTTTCTTTAAGCAGATTGGCTTTTTCAAACGGGCAATGAACTCATGAAGAGGTAAACCCTTAACCCTTTTCTTTGACAGATGGCCTGCAAATCCTTACTCTGACATGTTAATTTACAAATCTGTTATATTTTATAGAATGTTTATCATGAACATAAGTCATTCATTTCTGTTGGGATTACGAATCTCACTTCAGTAGGGTAGGACACAGTGACATAAAATTTTGATGAAATATTTTATGGGAGTTAATTTGATTCCAGAAAGCATTCCTGATCCAGCAAGCATTCTGACCATTCCTAAATGGTTGTTCACCATCAATGAAGGCAATCCCTAAATCTATTCAAACAATCTAATGAAGAGTGAGCCATACAAAGGTGTTCAGTTTCTAATCCCAGTTCATTGTTCAGTTATCAATTTATATTGCTCAATGTATTACCATTTTTGTTTACAAAAATAATGCTAAGTTATTATAAATGCAACAAAAAATTTAGAATGTATAGAAGAAATTTAAAACTACACAACTCTACCACCCAGAATATGGAAACAACCTGTTTTATTTTTTGCACTTCTGTTTTTTATTCTCTACATTTTTTAATACACTTGAAATCATGCAATATAAAATTTAGGGTTCTCCTTTTTTTAACTTTTAGCAGCTATCAAAATGCTATAAAAAGATTCACTTAACTATTTCCCTACCTTTGGACACATAGGTTTTTTGTTTTATTTTGTTTTGCTTTTGTGACAGAATCTCACTGTATTGCCCAGGCTAGAATGCCATGGCATCAGCCTAGCTCACAGCAACCTCAAACTCCTAGGCTCAAGCGATCCTTCTGCTTCAACCTCCTGAGTGGCTGGGACTACAGGCATGTACCACCATGCCTGGCTCATTTTTTCCATTTTTGGTAGAGATGGGGTCTTGCTCTTGCTCAGGCTGATCTCAAACTCCTGAGCTCAAATGATCCGCCAGCCTTGGCCTCCCAGAGTGCTAGGATTACATGCATGAGTCACAGCACCCAGCCAACACATAGGATTTTAATTTTTAATATTCTGAGAGTACGTGAGGATATCTGTACATAAATCTTTTCCTGTATTGAAAATATATTTAAATAGATATTCTTACCAGATTCTCCAGCACCAAAATGATTAAATGGATTCCCTTCAGCATCTGGGTTTAGTAATACCATTTCAAATGGGATATCTTCCACCTGAGATTTCTCCTTGTCATCTTTGCACGTATACTTGTCTGCATAAAACACATGCCACGTTTGTGGAGAAGGAATCTGGGACACTGTCAGATTATGTTCAGTCTGGTTCATGGCCACTTTAAAGAGAAACGAACAGCACCTTTCATAGAAAAATTCTCAAATGTGTCCATTGTTTTAGTCATATAATCAATTTCAGGTTAGACTACCCTTTTGATTAATTCTTACTGCCTCAGAAATCCAAGCCCTAGTGTAGTACTGGAATAAGTGTTATAAATTGTAAAATAGATAAAAATGATGCTTTTAACCAAAGAAATCACTACTATGAAACACCACAAATGAGTAGAATAGTTTCACTAACACTTTGAATTTGAATTTTAAATATTTTCACAGTTTCCAAGTATGTTAATGGCATTAAAAAAAGATTATTGTGGTAAAATATACAGAATGCTAAATTTATCATTTTAACCATTTTTAAGTGTATGGTCTATGGCATTAAGCACATTCACAATGTAACGATCACAGCAACATTTTTGACAGTCATTTGAATTAAATTTAAAAATGGAGCATTCAACTGAAAAAACCATTATATCTAAAAACTACCACTGACAAATACCTTCAAGAGATTTTCCAAAATCTTTTTCTGATTGGTTATTCTTAAAAAAGGTACTAAAAGCAGAAAAACAGAAATTACAGGAATATAAAAGTTATTATACTAGATCAGGTCCACAGAAGGTAGTATGATATAGTATGTGGGGCAGCAGGGGAGACTCATGAATGCTGGTATCATACAGATATGAATTGTGGCTTCAACACTTATCTGCTATGTGACTTGGGCAAGTTACAAAACCAGTGACTCTCACTTTCTTTATCTGTAAATGAAGATACTACCTACACCAAAGAGTTGATGCAAGGACTAAGTTATCTGAGTCCCCTAGGATGGTACGTGTCATAGAGTAGAAGCTAAATAAATGTCAATTCTCCTTTTCTTTTCTCTAAAACAAGGTGGTTTATACTAATGAGTGGTTTCAACCCAGGATAATCTGCTCCCCTCCAGGGTGTATGAAAACGTGTGGGGACAGTTTTGTTGTCACAATAGCTGTTTAGATACTTGGAAGGCGGCTGTGCTAAACCACAAGCAATACCAGGTAAAGTCACACAACAAAGAACTGTTCCTCCTAAAATGCCAATGAACACCTCCTCTTGAGAAACACAAAATGATGTCTAAGATCCCTTCAAGATCTAAAAGTATGATCCTGGCCTAACATGCACTGACTAATGCTATCATGAAGCTGTAGGAGAGAAGTGTCTCAAATTTTAGGTATAATGAAAAGAGTAATGATAGAGTTAGAAGAGCAAGTCTTGGCCTTGGGACTCAGAAAATAAATTAAAACCTCTCTAATCTGTTTCTTCAATAGCAAAATAGGGATATATGCCCTATCTAGCTTAGAGTTCTTGTGAGAAGTAAATGAGACATTACATGAAAATCCTAAAATATGATCCTATACAAAGTAGAGTCTTTTTTTTTTGAGACAGAGTCTCGCTTTGTTGCCCAGGCTAGAGCGAGTCCCATGGCGTCAGCCTAGCTCACAGCCACCTCAAACTCCTGGGCTCAAGCAATCCTGCTGCCTCAGCCTCCCGAGTAGCTGGGACTACAGGCATGCGCCACCCTGCCCGGCTAATTTTTTCTATATATATTAGTTGGCCAATTAATTTCTTTCTATTTATAGTAGAGACGGGGTCTTGTTCTTGCGCAGGCTGGTTTCGAACTCCTGACCTCGAGCAATCCACTCGCCTTGGCCTCCCAGAGTGTTAGGATTACAGGCGTGAGCCACTGCGCCCGGCCCAATCGTTTTAAAATATAAGATTATGATGGGCTCTATTCCCAACTTAGATTCCCCCCACAATATGCCAATATTTAAGGACAAATTAGTCTTCATCTTTCTCTCAACTGTAGAAAAAACAATTCATAAAAAATAAAAGACATTTCTTGAGGTAACTGAGAATTTGTGTATGGAATAGATTTTAGAGGACATTATGAAATTATTCATTTTCTTATGTGTAATAATGATATTGTGCTTATGCAGATGAATGTCTTTACTTTTAGAAGATGTGTTCTTAAGTATGGAGGGGTGAACTGTTCATGACACCTGCTTATTTTCATATGGTTCAATTAAAAACAAAATTCATCCACATACAAACATAAAGCAAATGTAAGAAAATATTAACAATTATTGAATCTAAACAGAGGATATACAGATGCTATTTGGACTATACTTTCAACCTCTGTGTCTGTTTGAAAATTTTCCTAATGGAAAGTTGGGAAAATGTTATTTATAAATAAGATACAGATGTATCTACCCAGGATTCAAATTTTGAGAAGTTGGACTGTTCAACTGGAAATTTCATTCAGTAGCAGTTAAACTGAACAAGAGAATTTGATTAGCAATACCCACAGCATTGCTTTTTTGGCTATTGTATATTAGCTGACATGTACACTAATTTTTTACTGTAAAGTTCCTGGAAAAATATAGCAGAGATTCTAGTTTCTGTTAAATATCTGAAGATCATTAATAAGAATTTAATATATGATCAATAAATAGTTCAGAAATAAGGCTGTTTAAATATGCAGCTTACAATTACATACTCTGGACCTCATTATGTAAAGGCTCTGCTATGTTGCCACTGTACCACTTGCAATTTTTCTCTTGGATAAAACAATATAAAAATTAACCATTATATTTTCACCAATACACTTTTGATGTTTCATTTTAAATTATGTGGATTTACATCAAAAAGAAACAAAAGTATGCTTCATAAAGTGATACTGGCCTTTAGTTTTTGTCTTGCTGTCTTTTTCAGCAAGCCTGGAAAGCAAGCCTCTTGACAAAACTGTGTGTTCATTGTTTTTGAGACAAAAGACTACAGCACAGCATGCACATTCTATACTGGAGTAATCAGTACCTCAAATATCAACAGAACTTGAATTGCAGAGAATGGTATTGAATAGCTAATTGCCCAATCATATTATAAAAGGGAATGATGTTAACCAAAACACACAATAATAAAATACTAACACCTTTAAACGATTTATAAAATATACCAAACATACAAAAGGAATTATATGCATAAGATGTAAAAAGACAATCCTGAAATATTTTATATCCAATGTTATATTTAGCTCTTGTAATGTGATAGCAAATTACTCTGAATCTCCCTGTTAAATTTTTTTAGATAGAAACAGAAGCTCATCATTTTCAGTGCTTTTAAATGTCTTGTTTGCTTGCTTTAAAAAATCCACAAAGTAGTTGTTAGTATTTTTTAAAATATGTTTTATGATATTAGAGAACAAAGGAAGACTGAAGAATAACTTCTCAAACATTAATTGGGAAAGTCAACATTTGACACCACGAGATTTTTCAAATCTGCTAGCCTTTTCATAGTGCAGAGCAGTGTGGGGTTTTTACATAGAAGCTGGGCATAGTTAATGAGTTCATTACCAAATAGGAGAAAAACTGTTCATTCTTAAAAGTCTCATTAATAGCCAGGAAATGTACTTCCTACAAGGAATTATTTTAAATAGTGGCACTATTATGCTGTAATGAATTTTAGGACATGCTTTTTGTTTCAATGCACTTAAACTCCTGAATAAAAACATACTATCAAAATGACAACAAATATATAAAAGTTAAAGATAGATTTTCTTAAGATTTGGATTTTGTTATTGGGAAAAAAATTGGTGAAATATATGGAAAATATATAGAAATCACAACTTTATTTATTTCAGGCCTCAAAATTTAACAAAACAAGCTTCATTCCTCTAAAATTCCTGTTTCCCGATATCTTCCATTCCATAATTTCAAAGGATATCCCTGTATTCGGTAGACTACAGAAGGCAAAGGGAAAACAGAAAAGAAACAACAGCAAGAGTTTTCACTAAGTTATAGTCCTATATATAAGTAACTCCATCCAAAAGAGTTATAATTAGAATCACAGCATTTTAGGACTGTCAGGAACTTTAGAGAAACCTAGTCCAACTTTCTTATATAGGTAAGCAAAGTGAGGCTCAAAAATAACAAGATCTTGTTACAAATTAGTAGCAGTGATTCTGCTTTGTGGCCTTCCCATTGTACCATACTGTACAGAAGTTCTCCCTATGTACAGAAGTTCTGGGAATGCAGGAATACAACTGACACAAAAATGATGTTTCTACAAGTGTATATAGAATAGAATATTGATCATGTGATACAAGAAAACAAATTGATATTCTTATAGCTCAAAGCTTTAGACTGACTGATAAGTTTTCACTGGAGACAGAAAAAGCCTTTAAGGTGCCAAACACGAAAAGCAAACAACCTACCAACCAAAAGCCCTCAAGCACTAAGCTCCATGACTATTCATTCTACAGATACTTAGTAAATACTTAACTAAGTACTAGAGTATCATAAATTCTCATTCTCATGGTACCATGTAAGTAGCACTCATAGTACTTACCACGATTGCAATTTCCCATATATTCACATTGATATGATTCATTTCTGTCATCCCCACTTGCTTTAAGGACTGACAGAGTGCCAGCATTTTGTCACTGATCCATCATCAGTGCCTAGCATAATACATGAAACAAGGGAAGTGTTCGGGGACAGATAGACTTTACAACACTTAAATAAAATATAAAGTGGTAACTATGATAAGTGCTATGCAGGAATGCTGGAGGGTATAAAAACTAAGGTGTTAAATTAGTGAGAGGAGGAGCCAAAAAGGGGAAGCCAAAGAAGAAAAGCCTGTCCCAAGGCCCAGGGTAGCACTGAAAAGAAATTTAGCGCTACATATAAAATGATGGGGGAGGGGGGAATGCTGTGAGATGAAGCTGGAGGGATAAGCAGCAGCCAGTCTATGACAGCTTCGCTGATCAGGTTAAGGAGGCCAGTCTTTGTCCTAACAGCAGTGGGAAACCACTCAAGTATTTTAAGGATATGATGAGGAAGTGAATGTAACATGACAAAATTTGCTGTTTAGAAAGATCTGGTTATAGAAGTGGGACCAGAGTGGCTATAGAGTGGCCAGGTAGGGAACAAATAAAGAAGAGGCCAATTGAAAGAAAAAAAAAAAAATAGCAGTCAAGAGACTATGGCAGCTTGGAATAACATGGTGGGGGTAGAGAGGAAGAAAAGTAGACGAATTCAAGGGATATTTAGAAGTAAAACCCCAAGACTTATCAATAGATTGGAAAGGGATAGAAAGGTTAAAAACGGGAGTGTTAAAAGACTTCTTGGTTTCTTACTTGTTTACTGGATGGATGGAGGTGCTAGTTCATGAAACATGAAACACTGGAAAAGGACCAGGCTTGCTTGGATGGAGAAGACAGTGAGTTTGGTTTGGACATTATAAGAACTGGGAACTGAAGGACATGAGTTTTTATATATGTGTGTAAGTAACACTTAGATAAGCAAATTGGTACAAAAAGGACAAGATAACTAATAATGAGCATTTGCACAAATTTTCCAGATAAATTCTGAAATTCAGGGTTAAGGTAAATAATTTTAAGTAACTGTCTCTTTGATATCTGAATCCAATCATTCAGAACCTCTTCAGCGTACTGTCAATGTCATCTCACATATATGGATAAAAGATCTCCCTAATGAGTAACAAGGATTAGGGACCATTACTTTTACCTCTGTTCTGGCTAGCTGCATTATGAGGGAAGCAAGCAGCTGCTAAGATCAAGACTAGATGCTTAGAAATGGGAGTGTTTTACCTGACTAGGCTAAAAGAAGAGCCTACTGTGTTCTATGTATGGATGAATCTCTAAATAATAAGGGAAAAAAGGGAAGAGGGATAATTCCTATTTTTTTCTCATGGATGCTTCAAATTCCTAATGTGTCCTACAACCAATTAACTTCCAAGAGATAAAATGGGTAGAATGGCACGTTCTTCATTTCTGTATTACAAAAGATTTGTACTTACTCTGGATGGCCAACATCCTAATGCATGGATTAATGCTGATGAGAATGATTGAGATCATGGATTTAAGCCACCAGACTAGGATAAAAAAAGTAGAACCTCTCTAGAGGCGAACCCAGAGGTTTACAAATGATGTGGCACTGTTATATCCCAAAGTGACATATTTTGTCACATGTGACTAAGTGTCATATTCCAATGACATGCTGTAAAACAGCTTCACTTGGGCTGAATTATATAATTAACTGAGATAATACATTTTTAGTGTTTAGCTCAGTGCTGGCAGATAACAAGCATTCGACATATGTTATCATTCATTCCATGTTGCCACTAGGTTAAAACATATCTGAATATTGGCATGAATTATACAAACTGTAAAGAGTTTGAATGCGCTAGGCATGGTGGCTCATGCCTGTAATCCTAGCACTCTGAGAGGCCAAGGTGGGAAGATCACTTGAGGTCAGGAGTTCCTAACCTGCCTGAGCAAAAGCAAGACCCCTGTCTCTGCTAAAAATGGAAAAAAAATTTAGCTGAGCAACTAAAAATAGAAAAAATTAGCTGGGCCTGGTGGAGTGTGCCTATAGTCCCAACTACTCGGGAGGCTGAAGCAGGAGGATTGCTTGAGCCCAGGAGTTTGAGGCTATGCTGATGCCATAGCACTCTAGCCCAGGTAACAGAGTAAGACTCTGTCTCAAAAAAAACAAAAACAAAAAAAAGAGAGAAAGAAAAGAAAAAGAGTCTGAATGAAGGAAAGGACTCCTTTATAAATTACCCAGATATTTTTCCAAAAATGTGAATGATAAGGGGGGAAAAGGCATTCTATCTTTTAAAGGCAATAGTTTCCTTAAAATTCAGCTTAAAATGTACTAGACAAAGTATCATTACAATGTGATACATGCTGCCTTGAAAGGTCTTGGTATGTATATACTATACAATACCTCAACAATAAGGAGGAAAAAAAACATATCTAATGATCAAAGAAAAAAGGATATACTCACTTGTCAACTGAGCTTTGGATAATTTTTCACTACAGCTATAAGCTTGACTGCTCTCCTGCAGTTTTAGCCATTCCTGGGCTTGGAACAGGTAGAGTTTAGCTTCTTTTTCAACAGCTACTGCTATGTTGTTGATTCTGACACACAGAAGAGCATGGTCACCTTGACATTAAAACAAAAATTATCAACTAGTTTGGTCCTGTATGAAACTGAGATCATAGTACAATTCAACACCTATATTTATCAAAATGGAAATTTAAAAAGCACAATTTTTCTTAAATCTCACTTAACTAGGTAAGTCACATAAGAATGAACATCGCATTCAGATGCAAGTTTAAGAGATTATTCAAATTAATGTGTGGAGTTTCCTTACAATTCACATGATAACTGATAACCTTTCACTGAATAAATAGAATCTGAGTTATTTTGGACATTCACTGTAATAAAATTGTCTCATTTTACAATCATTCCATGTCTTTTATATTTGTCATAATCTATAGAAATTTCCTGCCAAAGTTTGTTTTGTTTTTTAATATAACATAGCTGTTAATATAACATTATACTTTTAATATAAAAAATAAGCATAACAATAGCAAGAAAGTTTAAATGAATGTTTTGGGATTGACATTTTACATCTGAAACAAAATTTGACATCTGTGACTTTTACAAAAGAACTTTCAGAACAATATATGTTGTAAGATTCACACAGAATAAGCCTGGCTACACACACCAACTACATTTAAGGCCCAGAAGAGAAATGGCAAAGTAGCTGCTCCCAGGGAAAGGAATTCTGGGTGGGGAGATGTGAAGCAGGAGACTGTTTTTCATCTTTCATTTTAAGATCTTCTATCCTCCTGGATTTTGTTTTTTACTTTGTTACTATAATTTTCACTTTGATTAAACACTTTAAATAAATTTAAAGGTATAGTACACATCAAAGAATGTCTAAGTCTCCTATATAAATTGATTATATTATAAATTATGAAGTCTTAAAAGTGACTCTAAAACCCTTTAACACCTTAAATTGCATTCTGAGCTAGAGATCATTCTTTCAGCGTAGTTTTGATATCATTATTTTACAGAAGTGGAATTCACTGAAAATTGGTAAGTAAATATTATGTACATATATTTGTGTATGTACAAGTGTGTGCTTTCATATATATGTAAAACATACATATATGACAGAAAGAGAGAAAATGAATATACTTAAAGCACTGTTCCCCAATTTGTCTTGAGAAATCTGGACTTAGTACATGTTTCTCCTGTATGTTTACCAGGCAATCATGGACTATCAGGATGTCTAAGTCTCCCTGATGATCATGAGTATGTCACAGCTTCCACACATCCCAGATCTTCCAGCCCTGTCCAGATTGTGCCATTTATTGTAGTGACATTACTATCACTCTCTATACTCAACGTATAGCCAGTAAAGAAACTGAAAATTTGACCAAAAAATAATAATAAAAATGTGTCTAGTGTTTTCTTTTTCATTCATCCAAGGGATGGTCCACATTAGATTTTGAAAAACTAGGTTATACTCTTTTTCTCAGCTACCTTAAAAACTTCAGATTTAAAAAAAAAATCAGGTTTCCCTTCCTTTATACCATCAATTCTGTAATTTCCCAAAACTTTAAACTCCTTTTCTACCCCAAAATAGCTTCCAGTTTATATCATCTTCTAAGAATCCTTTCTAGGCCAATATTATGGTCTTCACAGTCGCATCTTCCAATACTAAAGACTTTATAAAGCAACGATACTAAACTAATCAAGGTAAATCATTTTTTGAAATCTAGTGCTCATCAAATTAAGAGTACCAAGAGGATGTACCAAGAAAACCATTTAAATTTTGACAGTATAAATAAATGAGACCAAATTAGAATAGACTGCAAATTTATTCACTGAAGGAATAATTATTGATTTCTGAGGGAGAACAAAAGGTAAGTAAGATCAAATGCAGCTCTGCTTTCAGAAGCTTCCAGGACGCTACTTACACGCATTTCCATCAACTTCATTCTAGGCCTCATGGTCTAGTAAATCACCGCACTAGTGGCCAAGTAACCAAACTGTCCGTAATGACAACTACATTACCAGATGTTTTACTTGGTTTCCAAAACCCCTCTGCTCCAAGTAGGTCTTTATCAAATTGATCTTAAAAACAAAAAGAAACAGGAACTCTAAGTTCCTGAGCTTAAATTCACAGGAAACTACAGCACACCTGGTGGAGACAGGAGGGAGCAAACATGCTTCGGGGCAAGGAACTTCAAAGCCGCAGCAGACCAGTTACTTGTAATATTAGCACGGGGAGGGTGGGGGCTGTGGAGACGGGCTTTCAGGCGCAGAATGCAATCACTAATCGCGAGAGGCTGCTGCCAGGGCTCTGGGAAGCAGCAACAGTGAGGTTGGCAATCAATGCGTCCCACGAAGCCGGGCAGATGCTGGGGGGAGGGGGCTGCGGCAACGCTGGAAGTCCAGGTGAGGCCGGTGGAGTCGCCGGCCTAGCCTGGCGTGGCGGGGCGGGGCCCGGTGCCGCCGGCTCCAGGCCTCCCCCGGGAGGCGGGGAGGAGCGGCCCGGGGCTGGCCGGCTGCATGGGCCCGCGCGCCTTCCTCCCTCTCCCCGCCCCCAGACCGACCTACCGTGGAACTCGAAGTGGCCGATGCTCTGGCCCTGAGCGTCTCGGGCCGCGGCGCTGCTGAAGCTGCCCCGCAGGGTCTTAGCCTGGCCGCCCTGCGGCCACCAGCAGCACGTGAGGGCCACTGCCAGGAGCCGCAGCCCCCCCATGCCCGCCTCACCCTCCGGGCGGACACCGGCTCCCTATCCGCCAGCACTGCCGGCCCCACGTCGGCAGCTGGGGGGCGGGGTCGGCACCGCGGACCCGCCCCTAGGAGACTGAGAGCCAATGAAGCGGGCTCCTCCGCCACGAGCCAACGATATTCACCAATGAGGGGCCGAAGTGGGCGGGACATGAAAATCCGAGTGACCCATCATTCCCCTGGATTTTGGCTAGTTCCCGCCCTTTTTTTATTCTTTCTGTGAAGAATCTGGGGGATGTTGCTTCACATTACGGAAAAATTATCCCGCTCCTTGTCGCCTCTGCGCGTCATGCCACTGCGCATGCGCGGACAAGCAGGCACGGGTCCACGGGGCCTTTGAGAGACGTGGGATTCGGAAAAAACTAAGAAACCACACGACGCGGCCATTTCTGGTCAAAAGAGGAAAATTCCCTCAAAGCAAGAGCCATGGACTTACTCAGCTTTTCTAACTCAGTGCCTGGATAACCTACCGGACATCTCTACTTCAGTGTCTCAAAATCATTTAACTCTGCATGTCCAAAGTTTGACCCATGACTTCTCTGGACACCTCCAACCGATTTTTCCCTCCTAGGTTCCCTGTCTTCTTGAATTATATCTCCCAACAGTCCAGACGGCGGGGCATTCTCGCGACCCCTCCTCCCCACGCCCTACACTCAATGGACTCAATGATTCAATAACAGGTGTGGGTTGGCCCCTCTTCTGGTGCTGGAGGGAAGCCGCAGGCACAATCCCACGCAGGATATCATTTTCTTGGCCCACGGCAAGACCTGCCTCCAGTCTTAATTGGCCACAGTCCATCTCCACCCTAGAGCCACAGAAAGCTTTAGGACAAGCAATTTGACTACATTACTTTCCTTTGAAGGCTTTTAGCACACAACCCAAACTCTGTAGAATAAGGCTCTCAAGTCTCTCAAATTTCCATTTCTTAACTTCTCATCTCCATTCTTACCACTGTCAGTTGCCTGAACACTCCAAGTTCTCACTTCTAGGAATGTATGCCCGCAGATCTCTCTGGCTGGAATACTGCTTATTCTACCACTCAACCTCCACCTTGCCTTCCTTTTCTTTGCTCCTGTTTCCCAAGGCCCTTTAAGAAGGCTTTCTCAAACCCTCAAGTGTGTATTAGATGCCCCCAGAACAGGAATCCCTTACTTCCTTACCAGGGCACTTAGCACACTGTATCATAAATGTCTATTGGTTTAACTGAATCCCACAGCTGGTCAGAGACTGTACCTGCCTTGATGAAAGTGGGAGCTCAAAATTATAATGTACATAAATTATTTTCATTCAACAACAAGCTTTTGTAACATAAGCAAGTTTTCACAACAGACCTCACCATTTAGAAAAAAAAAATCTTGGGAGCACCCATCATACACCCACCATTTTCAGTGTCTCTGGCTGACCAGGAATACACCAGAGGTATTAATATTTAGGGATTTATAAAAAATTGCATTTTTTTATATTATAAAAGTAATTCACATGACTCAGAAAAAAATTCAGTCAAAAGTGTACGAAGGCCAGGCATGGTGGCTCACACCTATATTCCCAGCACTTGGGTAGGCCTGCACTTGAGCCCAGGCAACACAGTGAGACCCTCTCTCAAAAAAAGAAAGAAAAAGTGTGTGAAGTAAAAATGAGTGTCCCCATTACCTCCTTTCCCTGCCATATTCGATACCCAAAGGTAATCTCTGTTAATAGTTTAAGTTGCATCCTCTCAGACAAGCCTTTACAAATATATGTGGAATTTGTAAACCAAGGACAGGAATAAAACTGGTCCTGAGGAAAAACCATGACATAGACCTTGAATGCTGTTAGGTCTCTCCTTCTATCTCTCATCTTCTCTTTTTGATCAACTTTGTTTTCTCTCATTGAAGGTAGGCTTTTCGGCTCTTCAGTTCATTTGCAAGAACATGGCCACCACCAAGTCCCAACTTTGTAGGGGCTCAGAGTTCAAAAAGAGCAACCAGACTATACTAAAACCTTAGTCCACTTCTAAATCCCAAGAAGAGGCTTCAATTGGCCTAGGGTGAGTCAGATTCCATCCTGTGGCCTGCCTGGGGAGGGTCAACTTGGAGATATCATAAAGGATGGGGGCAGTTCGGTTAGAAAAAAACCATAAGTATCAACTATACAAGATACAGTATTTTGGTCCTCGTTCCATGTTGGTACATTCTTTTTAAAGGCTATATAACACTCCATTGCATTTAAAAAGTGAGACTGTACTATACACATTTAGATTGTGTGCAGTTTCATCATTATAAGCAATATATCAATGAACAATTATCTATATTATACATTATGAAATTTGGGGGTCATAGAGTATGCACATTTGAAATTTTCATATATATCACTTTTTCCTTCAAAAAGGTTGTAACATGACACTTCCACATACATACCTATACTGGGCATTTCCATTGTTTTTAAGCTTTGCCAAAACGTTATGTGAAATAAGAAACATTTATTCATCTATTCGACAATATTTACTGATTGTTTATTTTGGGCCAGGCCTGGTCTAGGGACTTGGGATTGTAGCAGAAAACAAAACCCCCTCCCTCATGGAGTAGTGACAATGAGCAATTATATCAACGTAAATGTTGGTAAGTACTATGAAGAAAAACAAAGGGTAAGATGGTTGGGCAGGGCTGGGTAAAGCTTGCTGCTATTTTAATCGAAGTGGTCAAGAAAGGGCTCTCTAATAGGATGACATTCAAGCCGAGAACTGAAGTAAAAGTAAAAACTAGACACACAACTGAGGAAAGGGCGCGCAGGCCCCAGGAAGTGGCATGCCTGGCGAATTCAAGGAAAGGCAAAGAGGACCAGGCCGGGGCAGAGTGAGCAAAGGGGAGCATAGAAGGATAAGATCTAAGGGTAGTAGTATCTAGGGGACATCTTTAGCAAGACTGCAAGCAGCCTGCGCTCATCTGTAATAACATTAACAACAGCAAAAGATCATTTTGCAGTTTCAACCTCCCATTTTCACACTGCAAGAGAAGAACTCATCGGAGTTCTCAGCTCAACAGGTGCATAATTTCTGGAGATGGCTGTAGTACAAGAATGAAAGAGGCACTCATTCATAACTCTGACCTTCTGTGTATCTAAATAAAGTCTAAGCCATGCTGGTAACACTTGCTGGGAAAACGACCCAGATCAAACTGCTCAGCAAACCCACCCGCGCCTACCAGACCAGATTTCAGCGGAGCGGAGCTGCGCCTGCGCCGTGGCGCTGCTCGGCCCCGCCCAGCCCGCCAGTGGGCGGGGACAAAGCTTCTGCGCCGCCACTCTCCGGAAGCTGCTGCTGACTGCCCCCTTGACGTGTCGGGCGAGCGAGGCCCGTCGCAAAAGGTCGCGGTGGGACTTCCCTACGGTCTGCAGACCTGGCACTTTACGGTGCTAGGCGCTGCCAAGCTGGGAGATGTCTGCGGGCTTTGCGAAGCGGGTCCTGGTCACCGGGGGTGCTGGTTTCATGTACGTAATGGCGCTGCTAGCCGAGCACTGGCTCCCTAGAAACCCCAACTTATTCCCGCAGCTCTGCTTGCCCTTGACAATTTGGGTCTAGCTTTGGAGGGTGTGATACAGGGAGAGGTCCTAATGTACAACTGGGACCATCCAACCTGCTCTCTTCCCGGCCTGCGAAGACGTGGTTCCTTTGAAACTGCGACTTCTTTGAAACGCCTGCCTCCCAAAGCAAGAGTGTGTGGTACTGCCTGCCCTCCTGTGGCCCGAGATGCTTACCACCAGTCACTCCTTGAGTGGCACACATTGCAGTAAGCTTCCTACCGACTGCTTCCCACCCCCCAGCGAAGACCACCCTCGGCCCCACGATGCAAAGGCCTAGTTCATATAGGTTCCCCCAAAATGATTTTGGGATTGTAATAGGGCATTCATTCAATCAGCAACCTTTTAAAAGTCCACTGTCGGATACCTTTTTCTCTCCCACACCCACGTTAGATCAGCAAGTCCTCTTCTTCTACTTCCAAGTATATCCTTAAGGCGACCACTTCTCACCCTAGCCCAGGGTGACCACTTCTCACCCTCACCCTAGCTTACCGTCCTTTTATGCCTAGGCTACTGCTAGAGCCTGGAGGTTTGTCATACTGCTTCTGCTCTTGTTCCCTAAAGTCTGTTCCTCACACAGAAGTCAGTTTCTTGAGTAAATTAGGTCATGTTAATGTGTAGAATTTTATTCCAGTGCTTCCTGTCAGACTTAAGATAAAATCCAAACTCTTTACCGTATCTAAAAGACTCAAGTGCCCTACTTTTGCAACCTGATCTCTTTTCTGTACCTGCCACATTTACCCTCTCAAAGTTCTTGGAACACCACGCTAGTTTCTCTTCTTGTCTTTTTGCTTCCCCTTTGCTTAGGCGGATTGCACCACTCAGTTCAGGTTTTTTACTAAGTTATCACCCACTCAGAGAGGCCTTAGCTGGCCACCCTATCTGAAATAGTCCCTCTCTCAACTAACACACTTATCTCTAGCTGAAATTATATTGTTTATTTGTGTTTACTTGTTAATTGTCTGCATCCCCACTCTAGAATGTAAACTCAATGAGGACAGAGACAATTGTTCACTCAGCACCTGGAAGAATGCCTGGTCCAGTTTATGAATTGTTGAATGGATGAATGCAAGAGTAGTAAACAGGAAACTCTCCTACTCTCAAGGAACTCAGTGTCTAGTGGAAGAAGAGGGATGTGGGGATTCTTGTTTAGTGCCCATTAGCACATTAAATCACCCCTTCTAGTCTGACAGTCAGTTGGCAGAGTATACCAAATGGCAAAGTTTACTTAATGAGAGGAGCATGGGCATGAAAGGGTGATATTTGAGAGTGCTGGTGCAGGAAGGGTGCAGCCTAGAAAATGCTGTGAAAGGATTGCCAGGTATAAACACTGAGTTCATAATTTGGTCTAAGGCTGCCCTTACTCCTCTTACTCCTGGGAGCTCAGCATTTTAAGTATATGTGATAAAATCCAGCAGATCATCTTACCGAGGTATGCCTCTGGTTCCCCCTCAGGGCCCTCTGGAGCCACCGTGGCTACCTAACTCAGGATGGTTTCAGCTGTTATTAGCCTGGGAAACTTGGCTTCAGTCTAGGACCCTCCTGAGGATTCTGGTTTACACCACAAAATTCTTGTACCAAGAGATAGCAGTTGCAGAAGTTAATATAAACATGGATAACTGACTGTGCTCATACTAATTTAATTTTTACATAATTCCATCTGTAATTTCTGAAAAGGCACATTGTAATTTTAGTACAGTTGCACTGACTAGCATCCAATATATTTATCATCCTGCTGTACTCTCACACTCAAACCATGTGTGAACAGCATCATTTTAAACTAATTGTTTTCGTTGTACCCAGAACCAGTAAGTCCTCTCGTCTATGTAGTCTTAAAGGGAGTATAAGATGTTGTTTATAGATACCGTTGAGAAGTTTGGTGAAAAGTGTGTGTATGTTCAATGTACCTATATTTCTGTTATTTTGGGAAAATTTGAAGTTACCTTTGAATATCTTCCTAATAGCTTAACAAAACATTAAGGAATTTAGGGAGGTTAAAGTTTTCCACTAAGATATACTTTTTTCTTATAGTGCATCCCATGTGATTGTTTCTTTAGTAGAAGATTATCCAAACTATATGATCATAAATCTAGACAAGGTGAGTTTTATAAAAATAAGCTTCATGCACTGAAATTACACTTCAATTTAACTACATTTTTAAAAAGTATTAGAATCCTATTATGCTCTTATTTTAGTTTTTTATTTAGTCATCTTAGCAGTGTAGAGGTCTGTATAGTCATGTGCTTATGCTGTATTTAATCTTATATAAAATCTTTTAAAGCCATTTATTATGCTAGTCCATAAAGTAAAGGTTTTAAGTGCAATACTTTTACCAAAAGAAAACCTTTACCCTTTGTAAATCAGATAGTGTAATGTGATTATTAATCATTTTGATTTTAAGATACTATATTTGATTATTTAACCATTTGATTTTATAACTGTTACTTCTTAGAAAATTATATATTTTTTAAATTAAAATGAATTAAATTAATTTAATTGTGAGAATATTGAAGTAATAAGTGGAGTCTCCCTGGAGAATCTGAAAGCCATGTTGGGTAATCTCTAGTTGTTTTTTTTTTTTTTGAGACAGAGTCTCGCTCTGTTGCCCGGGCTAGAATGCCGTGGCGTCAGCCTAGCTCACAGCAACCTTGAACTCCTGGGCTCAAGTATTCCTTCTGCCTCAGCCTCCCAAGTAGCTGGCACTACAGGCATGTGCTACCATGCCTGGCTAATTTTTTTATATATATTTTTAGTTGGCCAATTAATTTCTTTCTATTTATAGTAGAAACGGGGTCTTGCTCTTGCTCAGGCTGGTTTCGAACTCTTGACATCGATCCACCTACCTCGGCCTCCCAGAGTGCTAGGATTACAGGCATGAGGCACTGCACCCGGCCTAGAATTTTGACTTTAAACAGAAGATGAAAATGGTTACCTTAATTTCATAAAACATAACAGTGAAAATGAACAGGCAAAAAAAATAACCCTTACGCATATGAATTTTTGCCTGCCTTACTATTATGGACAGGGATTTTTCCCCCATCTGTACATTGATTAACCAAGAATTAACTGAGAAGCAGGCATAATTAATTATAATATGCATAACACAGATGTAATTATTTTCAGCCACTAATTCCTTTTCTGTTAGGAATGGTAAATTATTCTAGCTGCCAGTGGCTGGGAGAAAATTTGGGCAGGAACATTTTTTAAAGTAGAAGTTTATAAAAATGTTTTTGGAGTTTTTTTCCCTTTGAAAAGGTAATAAAATTACTTGCTTGTTTTTTACTTCTAAGATGTCAGAAACTTAAAATTTATAAAAACACAGAGCCAAACATACTTTAAGAGGACATGTTCTTATACAACAGTCATTAACATCTATAGTCTTTAAAATACATTGGTATTTTACAGGAAAAGCTAATATTATCACTTTTTGTGTTGCCCCTCACCATACTCTTCATTTAAGCTGGATTACTGTGCAAGCTTGAAGAATCTTGAAACCATTTCTGGCAAACAAAACTACAAATTTATACAGGTATAGAGAAGTTTTCTTACAGTTATTGTACTGTGCTTCTTTAGAGTTATAATATCTTTCTGCTTTACTAACTTGTGTAATATGGGCTTGGAAGGTGCACTTATTAACGATCTTTTAAAAGACGAGGTAGTTAATTTCCAGAAGTATCATGTGTTCTAGAGAATATTACTTTCTGTTGACACCATATATTAATAAAAAATTACTATGACTTTTGGTACTTTGGCAGCTCTATGAATAGCTAACTGAATTTATGTGGTTTGTAATTTTAGGTCCTCATTAGCTTCTTTAATAAAGCCTTCCTGAATTTGAAGTAATTGGGGTGTTACTCTGTAAGGTCAGCCAAAAGCCCATCAAGAAGCTCATAGGATGGTCTTCCCCCGTAAAGATTGAATGACTCTGGAAGTCTGATTCTTTCTTACTAATCACTCTTAGACAAGTCCAAAGTATAAACCACAGGGCCAGTTCATTAATTTCAAAGGGAAATGTTACTCCAAATGAAACTTTATCTTATAATTTATATATATTTTTTAAGAAGGTGATTCTGTAGGTTTCTTTTTAACCACAAAACTTAACGAATATACTAAGCAACCATTTCATAATTCTGTTCTTCTGTGTGAAAATGTTTTCTTCATTATAGAAGAATTGTTGAGAGTATGTATTTTAGAAGAATTAAATGTACATATAAGGATCAAAATTACCATAATTTTACTTAGTTTTGGTAAAATATGTTTTCAAAAATGTCATTCCAATTGTTATACTTTAAATATATTTCAATAATGGTTATATCAAAGGTTTTTTAAATGCAAAAAAATTTCCCTATTAATGTAAGGACCTCAGTTTGGCAAGAATGTTATGAAAAAACTATTACA
>VSMD01067619.1:794-19601 GCA_008750895.1 Mirza zaza
TTAGTTGGCCAATTAATTTCTTTCTATTTATAGTAGAAATGGGGTCTCGCTCTTGCTCAGGCTGGTCTCGAACTCCTGAGCTCAAACGATCCGCCCACCTCGGCCTCCCAGAGAGCTAGGATTACAGGCTTGAGCCACCGCGCCCGGCCCTGGCCTACTGTTATTAAGTTTTGTTTTTTGTTTTTTGTTTTTTTTTTGAGACAGAGTCTCACTCTGTTTCCCAGGCTAGAGTGCCGTGGTGTCAGCCTAGCTCACAGCAACCTCAAACTCCTGGGCTCAAGCGATCCTCCTGCCTCAGCCTCCCGAGCAGCTGGGACTATAGGCATGTGCCACCATGCCTGGCTAATTTTTTGTATATATATTAATTGGCCAATTAATTTCCTTCTATTTTTAGTAGAGACGGGGCCTTGCTCTTGCTCAGGCTGGTTTCAAACTCCTGACCTTGAGCAATCCGTCTGCCTTGGTCTCCCAGAGTGCTAGGTATTGTGATTAAGTTTTAAAGAAAATTTACTGGGATGACTTAGACTGTCCCTTTAACCTCCCTGTGCCTCAGTCTCCTCATCTGTAAACAGTGACAATGATGAAGACACCTGAGCTCATCTGACATCATCTCACAACATCCCCAGGACATGCCCATGTACACATTCGATAGCAATGTTCAAGGGCTAGAGGCTACAGGATGGGGTAGGAGGAACACCTATCGGACAGGACAGTGGCTGCCTCTGGCCAGGGGGAGTTCGGGGGATCCCTCTGTGGTTTGCATTTCATAATTGGGCCCTCTCCCCACCCCTGCTACCTTCTCAGCCTTGGTCATCAGGCCTGTCACCATCTGCCGGCCAACCTTCCCGAAGAAAAGCTGGTTACTCTTGTCTTCCAGAAGCCCCTAAGGAATGAGGAAGGGAGGGAGTGAGCTGCTGAGCACAGCAGTTCCCCAAAGCCCATGGACAGGGCAGTACGATGGGCTGGGTAGGTGACCCACCCACCACGGAGGAGCCTGGTGTGGGAGCAGCTCTCGCTGGGGACAGGGAAGCCAAGTACAGGCACCATGGCTGTGGCCAGCCTGATCGCCCCTTGTCCCCGGCTCCATCCGCCCCAAGAAGTTCCTGGACCACACCCACCTCAAAGGCCTGCCGCACGCAATGCAGCTTGGCCAGAAAGTCCTGGTCGCTGTAGCAGCCCAGCAGCTCCGTCCTGAGGGAAGGACAGATAGTGTCACACCACCAGTCCCTGCCCAGCAATGCCCCGTGGGGTCAGGTGGTGCCCTGGGTGGGGAAGTGGGAGGCTCTGGCTCCAGCCCGGCCCTGTCTGCCCAGCAGTGTGACCTCTGGCTGGGCCTGCTCCCTCAAGGCCTCAGTCTCCTCCAAGCCAAAGGACAAGGTCGACCAGATGCCCTGAGGACGTGTCGGCAGTCCTGGCACTGGGCGCAGGGGCAGGTCTGGTCACAGGGCAGGCCAACCAAGGGCTCTTTGCGGCCACAACCAGCCCTAATCCTTCACTAGCAAAGGCCCAAATGACCAAATTGTCCCCAGATCACAGAGCACCCAGGCAGGGTTGCCACCCCTCTGGCGCCCCTTTATCCAAATCACCACAGCTGCGACCAGAACTTTCAGGCATTTTTGGTCAGTGAACTTTCAAATACACATACTTAAATCTGCAAGCCGTGATCAAAAAGCCAGGTTCTGAGCTTCCTACTGCACAGCGAGTTAACTGCAGATGGCTGAGAGGCCTCAGATAACCACAGACGAGGGAACTGTGGCTGAGAAGTTTGGCAACTTGTTCGGGGGCAGACACGACAAATTGGCAGAACCTGGAGAGAATCCAGGTCATCTGTCCCCAGAGCCCGGGTTCCTGACCTTGGCTGTGATGGGCTGTGTCCTAACGCTGGGCTTAGTAACAGTGCCCCCTGTGCTTCTGTGGCTGGGCCCTCTGCGAACTTAGCCCAGGTATTAACTATTGTCATTGTATTAACTATAGCAATTTGTGACTGTTATTATTGACACTAGACTGCTGGTCTTGGCACTCAGGGCCGTGCAGACCCTCCACAGCAGGGGCGAGAGCTGTCATGGATGGCCTCGCTGCAGCCCCCAGGCAGCCTAGAATCACCCCAGCCAAGTCCTCACCAAGCACTGCTCACTCCTCCACCTCCCCAGGGGGCCGGGGCTCCCCCGCTGCTCCCTGCCCTGCCCCGCTCACCTGAGGGTCCGGCAGGGCACTTTGCCCTCCTTCACCAGCTGCAGGGCCTCCTCGTAGGCGGCAGCAGGTCTGGAGAGTGGGGTGGGATAATCTCCCACCTGCAGGGACTCGAAGAGCTGGGGGAGGGTGCAGAGGAACCGCGTTAGCTGCGTCCCGTGGGGTAGGGCACCTGCCATCAGTCCCTGGCAAGGGCCCCTCCCACAGGGCATGTCAGAGGGAACACTGGCCCGAGAGACAGCAGGCCCGGGTGCGAGTCCAGCTCTGGCCCGCAGCATGCCCATCTCCAGGGACCCTTCCCAAAGAGGCCATGTACTGGACACACGCCCATGTCCTCTCGCTCCGGAGAAGGACACCATGCCTGACACACGTGCTCGGCCACTCCACTAGCGGCAAGCGGCAGGCACGGCGTCTGCAGAAGGGAGCGGTCAGCATGTGCTGGAGCCTTTAGGGCTGGGACCTCCGCTCTCACCCACGGGACCTGCGAGCCCCCATTTCTCAGGCCTCCTCGTCCCCACCAACTTCTCCGAGTCTCTAAGGAGCAGTACTCAGTAACCTCCAAATTCTGCTACCGAGGAAGGCAATGCCTTCACTTTCCCATGACCTCACACTTGCCCCCCTGGGTCTCACCAAAGCCCCCGCCTCACCCCATGCCCGGCTCGGTCCCCAACGTCACCTCGGTGGCAGAGAAGAAGGAATCCTCCGAGGTCAGGCTGTCTTCATCATCCACCCGCAGCCGCAGTGAGCCCTCGGTCAGGGGCAGCATGAGGGTCCTCTCTGGGGAGAGCGGCGGGAGGGCAGAGCTGAGCCCCCGCAGGAAGCCTGGGCGCAGAGCCACGGGGAGGCTCTGTCTGTCTGGGCCCGTGTGCCGACAGTGGCAAAGCTCCTCCTTGAGAGCGCGTCTGTGTGAGACGCGGGCTCACTGCCTCACACAATCGCCTCCGTCTGTCCTCACACCATCCTCGGGGGTGGGCAGCATTAGGTGTGGACACTAGGCTGCCAAGCGGACTCCCCTAGGGTCACACGGCCAGATCCGAGGCCTGATGGCCGTGGAGCACTGTAGGGGTAGGACTGCCATGCGGTGTGGCCCTGAGCAAGTCACTTCTCCTCCCTGCCAAGCTGAAACTTAGCCACTGATACGAAGGGCTCAAGGGAGTCCATGGGCCACTCGCTGGGTGTTCCCATCCCACTGGCTCCAGGGCTGAGGGGTCGGGACCTTTGAGGACACTTAGGAAAGGTCTGTTGGACAAATAAGCAAAGGCCACAGATCTGTGACAAGCCGTGAAGGCCCTACCAGCCAGCTCCGCCATGTGGGGAGGCCACAGGGGCCAGGATTCCTCCGACAGGCAAAGCCACGTTGGGGGCACGTCGGGGGCTGCCAGGGGATGCGTGGCCTTAGCCAAGCTGCTCTGGTTCCCAGTGTCCCACTGCTAGCTCCAGGGAGCCTGACATCTGGGAGCCTAATAATGCCGCCGCAAGGGCTGTGCGCACCCAGGGAAGGGCCTGGGGGTGTCATTCGCCATGAGGGTGGCACACAGCAGGCCCAAAGAGGACACTGGTGTCTGGCTGGACAACTTGTGACTCCCTCTCAGTGGTGTCACTTCACCTTGAGGGAGCCACAGCAGATGTCCATTCTTGGGCCCTTGACCTGCTTCAGCTCAACCTCCACGTGAGTCACCCTCACCCCATCCACCCACCGGGCTGAGACTGCAGGGAATGGCTCAAAAGAGAGGCCTGGAAGAGACATCAAGGAGACGTTGAGCTCCTGCCTGCCACATATAAGGGACCACCTCAGTTTCCCCCCATGCACTGAGGTGCTAGACTGGATGATTCTGGTTTGTCTGATGCACTATGGGAACCACGCCCTGGTTCTCTCACCTCTGCCCCATGTCTATTCCACCTACCCTCGACCGCCGCCCCCCTGCTCCAGCCCCAGCTCACCGAGATCCAGCAGCGCGCTGTCAGGGGGGAAGGTGGAGCCGAACTCCTCCTGCAGGTGGTAGGCCCGGTTCAGCAGGGACTCTAGCTTCTCCGCAAACTCCCTTCGCTGTGACTCTGGCTACGGGAAAAATAATGACCATCAACCCAGAGCCTCCAAATTCCCCATACCAACAGCCCCTTCCCCCACCACTGCCGGGGGCCCCAGGCCCCTGCAGAAAAGGGAGAAGGCTCTGGGGCCCAGCAGGCAAGTGCGCATGCTCCAGACCTTCGCTGCCCAAGACAGGAACCACCAGCCACATGTGCTGATTGAGCACTTGAAACCTGGCCAGTCCCAGCTGAGATGTGCCATGAGTGTAAGCACACAATTTCAAACACTTAACATCAAAAGGAAATGTAAAATATCTCAATAATATTTTATGTCAATTACATGTTGAAATGGTCATATTCTGGATATAGCAACTTACATAAAGTACAACTGACTCTTGAAAAATGTGTGGGTTAGGGGCGCCAATGCCCCCACAGTTCATTTCTGCATACAACTTCTGACTTCCCCAAAAACTTCACTACAAGTAGCCTACTGCTGACCAGAAGCCTTACTGATAATAAAAAGTCAATTAACACATATTTTGTATATGTATTATATACTGTATACTTACAATAAAGCAAGCTAAAGAAAAGAAATGTTATTAAGGGCTGGACACAGTAGCTCAGGCCTCTAATCCCAGCATTCTGGGAGGCTGAGGCACGAGGATTGCCTCAGGAGTTCAAGACCAGCCTGAGGCCGAGCATGGCGGCTCATGCCTGTAATCCTAGCACTCTGGGAGGCCAAGGCGGGCCGATCACTCAAGGTCAGGAGTCTGAAACTAGCCTGAGCAAGAGCGAGACCCCCGTCTCTACTAAAAATAGAAAGAAATTAATTGGCAAAATAAAAATACATATAGAAAAAAATTAGCCAGGCATGGTGGCGCATGCCTGTAGTCCCGGCTACTCGGGAGGCTGAGGCAGAAGGATTGCTTGAGCCCAGGAGTTTGTGGTTGCTGTGAGCTAGGCTGATGCCATGGCACTCTAGCCCAAGCAACAGAGTGAGACTCTGTCTCCAAAAAAAAAGACCAGTCTGAGCAAGAGCAAGACCCCATCTTTACTAAAAGTAGAAAAAATTAGATGGACAACTAAATATAGAAAAAAATTAGCCAGGTATGGTAGTCCACACCTATAGTCCCAGCTACTTGGGTGGCTGAGGCAGGAAGATCGCTTGAGCCCAGGAGTTTGAGGTTGCTGTGAGCTAGGCTGACGCCACAGCACTCTAGCCCAGGCGACAGAGCGAGACTCTGTATAGAAAAAGAAAAAAGAAAAAGAAAAGAAATTATAGCAACAGAAAAATCCCTGCAAGAATACAAAGTAGTTACACCTGGGCTCGCTCATACCTGTAATCCCAACACTTTAGAAGGGTAAAGTGGGAGGATCACTTGAGGCCAGGAATTCAAGACTAGCCTGGGAAACAAAATGAGACACCATCTCTACAAAATATTAAAAAATTAGCCAGGCACAGTGGTGCATGCCTATAGTCCACCTACTCGGGAGGCTGAGGCAGGAGAATCGCTTGAGCCTAACAGTTCGAGGCTACCGTGAGCTATGATTGTGCCACTGTACTCCAGCCTGGGGGACAGGGTGAGACCCTGTCTCTATAAACAAAAACCCGAAGTGGTTACACCTGGATGGAGGGTTAAAGGCATCAATGACACTGGTGACAGATCATTTACTGACTACCCACTATGGGCCAGGCCTGAATATCTGGTCCTGGAGCCCCACCCAGAGCACCAGCACTCCCAGAGCCTGAGGGCCTGTGCCCTTCCCCCTTCTCTATTTCTGTAGTTTTCACTATTTTATAGGGAATATTTAATTGCTTTCACAATAAGGACAATAACGAAAGTTCTGTAATTTTCTGATGTAGTTTTGGCAATAAATGCACCTTGGGAAATAAGGCTGCCTCCCTTGGCACCCCTTCCCTAGCGCACTCCTGCAGGCGACGGCCTCTGCCCACACTCGGACAGGGCTCGGTGTAGCTGCAACCCCAGGCCGGACGGCTCTAGAGCACGTGGGGTCCTGTACTTCATGCCCCAGGGGTTTTCCCGACCTTCATGCCCCTATAGTTACAGCAGTCAAGCCTCTTAGCTCACGCCCAGCGGGGGTGGAGGACAGGGACACCTTCAACTTGTCCCGGGCCGTGCCAGGCACGTCTTCACCCGTGTTCTGCAAACTGCTTCCCAGGCTCCCTGTTGACTGGCTCCCGGACACAGGGAGACAAGGGTAGAGGAAGAAAGGCAGGTGGAGGGAGTGGACAGAGAAATCCCCCCCTCGTTCGGCCTCAGACTGTATCCCACACCCCAAAGTGGGCACATGCCCCGCTCGCTGGTCAGCCCCCTACTGTAGTTCTAGTTGCTACAAGACAGCACTGGCCTGAGCTCTGGGCTTACTCCCTGCTCCCACGTCTCTCCAACTCCTCACCCACCCGTGCCATCAACTCCTGGACACAAGTCCCTCTGTTTTTAGTGCCTGAAGTTGTTCTCATTTCCTGGTTAGGACCTGGCTGATTCTCCACATATTGTCAAGCAGCCGAAGAGGGAGCCCCCACCTGACCTTGGGCCAGCAGAGCTCAGGGGAGTTTGGGCTTGTTTTCTATTTTTCCCCAATACAGAAAAGCATCAAGAATAAAACAAAAACAGTCCACAATATTGTCAACTATGTAAGCCCTACCCATAAGCAAATGCTCAAAATTATAAAAATCAAACAGAAAAGAAAGGTACCGAAAAGTTAAATAAAAGTCTTTTCCACCTTTCCCTCCAGACCTTCTCCCCATAGATACCTGTTAACAATTCCTATGTGTCCATCGAGAGAGAAATAATAATGCATGTATACACCAGTACTACCTATTAAGTGTACACACTTTTTGTGTCTCTAAAATTTAAACACAACGGGCAGGCCAGGCGTGGTGGCTCACGCCTGTAATCCTAGCACTCTGGGAGACCGAGGCAGGAGGATCACTTAAGGTCAGGAGTTTGAGATCAGCCTGAGCAAGAGCGAGACCCTGTCTCTACTAAAAATAGAAAGAAATTAATTGGCCAACTAAAAATATATAGAAAAAATTAGCCGGGCATGGTGCGCATGCCTGTAGTCCCAGCTACTCGGGAGTCTGAGGCAGGAGGATCCCTTGAGCCCAGGAGTGTGAGGTTGCTGTGAGCTAGGCTGATACTATGGCACTCTAGCCCAGGCAACAGAGTGAAACTCTGTCTGAAAATAAAATAACATAAACACAAGGGGCAGTGCTGTGCACGCTGCTCTCTACCCTGCTTCTGTCACTCAGTTACACAGCCTAGAGATGACCCAGCTGTCCTCTCAGCTTTCCTCGTTCCTCTTAATAGTTGCAAAACTGATGGGCATTTAGTACCCAGTTTTTTTATGTTTTTATGTTTTTTTAACTATTATACAACAATGCTTCAATAAGCATCCATCCTAGGACATATACTTGGTGTGCTCTTTAAAAAAATTTATAATCTTGGCCGAGCGCGGTGGCACACGCCTGTAATCCTAGCTTGTTTTATTTAATTTTTTAATTTTTTTTTTTTGAGACAGAGTCCCACTCTGTCACCCAAGCTGTAGTGCCATGGTGTCAGCCTAGCTCACAGCAACCTCAAACTCCTAGGCTCAGGCGATCCTCCTGCCTCAGTCTCCCAAGTAGCTGGGTCTACAGGCATGCACCACCATGCCCGGCTAATTTTTTCTATATATTTTTAGTTGGCCAAGTAATTTCTTTCTATTTTTAGCACAGACGGGGTCTTGCTCTTGCTCAGGCTGGTCTCGAACTCCTTAGCTCAAGCAATCCTCCCACCTTGGCCTCCCAGAGTGCTGGGATTACAGGCGTGAGCCACCACGTCCGGCCTGTTTTACTTAATTTAATAGCCTTGTAGGCTGGGCATGGTGGCTCACGCCTGTAATCCTAGCACCCTGGGAGGCCAAGGCGGGATGATCGTTTGAGCTCAAGAGTTTGAGATCAGCCTGAGCAAAAGCGAGACCCTGTCTCTACTAAAAATAGAAAGAAATTAATTGGCCAACTAAAAATTTAAAAAATTAAAAAATAATAATAATAGCCTCGTAGAGGGAAACAGGGGATAAGAGTCTTGTTGGTAGCAGCAAGGGCCCCCTCTTCTACGCTACCAACCTTTTCCCATGGCAGGTGGGATGGGAAACACAGGGGAAGACCACCTACCTCAGAGAGTGGCTCTGAAGCAGTCTCCAGGTTCCTGAGGCTGTCCCCTGGGGTGGGCGTGCTGTCCCCTCTCTGCCCCACGCTCAGCGCCTGCTCCCACTTTTGCAGAGCCTCCTCGAACAGCTCCATGCCTGAGCACAGGCGGGGAAAGGAGAGAGTCAGGCCCCCCAGTCTCACTCAAGAGGGGGCTCAGAATGCAGGAGGGCCCTGAAGGGCAGGATCATGTGGCAGGGGCTCGATCACTTTTTCAGGGCTGGCAGTTTTTAGGCCTTCATTCAGACCAGATTTGTTCCTGGACATTGTCCCCTGTTCAGAAATGGCTAAAAAGCACTGAGTAAGGGGTTTAGGGCAGAACGGGGGGCAGAGGACAAAGCAGCATCCGGAGAAGTGACCTGAGCTCAGGCTCCCAGGAGTTCCTGCCGCCCGCCCTGCCCCTGAGGCCAGGCGCCTCCTGCCCTCACCTTGCATGTAGAGGCTCTCGGCGTTGCCCTCGCTGGTCAAGGACTCGTCCATCCCTCTGGCATCCCACGGTCCCGGGCACACAGCCGTGGGGCTGGAAGAGTTTGCAGCCACCATCTGGGCACAGATTGGTGCAAAGACAAAGAATGAAGCCATCCCCGATTCTCTGTAGGACCCCCTGAGACCTCCCCACTGCCCGACCATACACCTCATGCCCTCTCCACGTGCCATCCCTGTGCTAGCCCTGGCCACAGAGGCCACACCCTAAGAACTGCCAGGACCCACAAACTCCAAGTAAGTGCCCATGCCTCACGGAAGAAACACCAAAGCTGATGCCAGGCCAGGAAGCAAACCCTCCTACAAACCCGCCCTGAACCCCTCTCCTGGCCAGAGTTCTCTGTTCCAGTTGTGAGGCTCCACTATCGGTCGGAGAAGGGAGACAGAGAACTCACATCATGTGCGGGCCGGGCAGGGCCCTGGCCGTCACCCACGCCTCTCAGTCACCATCGACCACGTTGTGGGCTCTTCTAAAACAAGAACCATCTCTCGCTTGCCCCTGCGTCCCCAGGGCAGGGTCTGGCTCGGAGCTGGGTCTCAGTGCTTGCTGAATGAACTAATAACTAGATGAGTGAATGAACTGAAAGCCACTCCCCAGGAAAAGACAATCTTCTCTGCGTCACACTTATCTCCACGTCCCCAGCGCCTGACAGAGGCTCTGGCACAACGTAGGGGTGTCGAGCAAATGAATATGTACTTTCACAGACATGTGACTTCCCTAAGAGACCATCAGTGAGTGTCTCTCCTCTGCCCCATCCACCTTGCTCCCCTCATGCCTGGCACAGGGAGGAATCAGTGACCATCTCTGAGAGCCTGCATGGACGGATGAGTAAATGAGAACGAAGGAACGAACGAAGGCTCTTCTCCACTCTCCCTACCAGTCCATAAGCTTCCCAAGGGCAGAGTCCTCAGGAGGGCTGGGCCGGGCGCCCTGCTCCCCACTGCTCACCGAGGCCACGCTGTGGGGGGAGCCCGAGTGCTTGCTGGGCTCGATGGAGGAAATGCCGCTGAGCGTGTCATTGCTCTTGCTGCTGGGGCTCTGCACCCTCCGGCTGGAGTAGCCTGTGGGGACAGTGGAGGGTGGGGTCATGCAGATGTCTCGTCTGGCCATTGTACAGATGCCCAGCCACCTCCCTTCCTCCTTATCTGTGAACCTATCCTAAGTCAGGGTAACGGCAGAGCCCACCGAGTATGTGCACAGAGCCCCTCCTTACTGTCCTACTCACTGCCACATCCCTGTCACCCAACACAAGGCCGGGTCCAGAGGAAGGAGCCAGACCTGCCGGATGAGCAGAGAATGAGGTCCAGCTACTCCTTTGCCTCCTTAGCCTCTCTGCGTTGCTGAGTAGCTGGTTTCGGATTCTCCTTCCAAAAGAGATTTGAGGCAACGATTTTTTTTTTTTTTTTGAGAGAGAGTCTCACTCTGTTGCCCAGACTAGAGTGCTGTGGCATCAGCCTAGCTCACAGCAACCTCAAACTCCTGGACTCAAGCGATCCTCCTGCCTCAGCCTCCCAAGTAGCTGGGACTACAGGCATGTGTCACCATGCCCGGCTAATTTTTTCTATATATTTTTAATTGGCCAATTGATTTCTTTCTATTTTTATAGTAGAGACAGGGTCTCACTCTTGCTCAGACTAGTTTCGACCCCCTGACCTTGAACGATCCACCCACCTGGGCCTTCCAGAGTGCTAGGATTACAGACATGAGCCATTGCGCCCGGCCGAGACTTTTGTTTCTTAAAACAAGTTTCTCCCAAGACAAGAGCCCGGCAAGGCAAGAACTCCTTGCCTTGGAAAGAAATTGAGACAATATCCAATGTGGTACACACTGAGTGTCTGCATCACAAGATTAACAGGAACTGTAAGAGTTTTTTAAAACCACACCAGCAGCCACCAAACAGATAGGTGGCAGCCAAGAGTGCAGGCAGAAGAGAGGGGCTGATGACAAAAGGACAAGGTGGGACTTAGCAGGTGATAGAATGGTTCTTTATTATGTGGGTGGTTATATGACTACCTGTGTGTCAAAGCTCATAGAGCTGTACACTAAAAAGCATGACTTACTGTATGCAAATTAAACCTTAATTTCTAAAAAAGAAGGGGTTAAAAGGAATGCTGTGTGGTTCAAGAACTACATGGCCCTTCCATTCCTTAGCCTAGGAGAACGTCATTTCCCGGAATGAGGAGCCTCCCCTACCAGCCCCCATGGACCTGGATGCCCCCAAAGGGTGCTCAGATAATGAGAACAACCAGAGCTACCGCCACCCCCTGGGCATCCAGCTGCACCACCCACCAAATCCTTACAATGACTCAAGGAAGGGAGTTGTACTGTCATCCTGTTCCCAGATGAAGGGAACTTGGCTCTGAGACAGGAAGTCACTAGCCCAAGATCCCACAGTTAATAGTGGCCCAGCTGGGACGTGACCCAGGTCAGGCCCATCCCCCCAACCTCACACCTACCTTTCTTCACTGAAGAGACCTTTCTGGCCATGAGGATAGGGAGGGGCACTGTGCCCAGCTGCTCACCTCCCCTCTCAGGGCCAACCTGCTTCTTTCTCCGTCGACGTCTCTTCAGCTGGTGGGCAGCCAAGGCCAAGGCCACAGTCCCCAGGGCTGTGGCAAAGAGGACCTTGCGTAGGCCTGGTGTCAGCCGCAGCTGGGAGAATGCAGACTACAGGAAAGAGAGAGGCAGCCAGGTCACATCTCCCGAGGGAGGGCCCGAGGCGGCAGAGCAGCCCGGAGAGCACACGGGGTGCAGGACACACATTGCGTGCTCAGAGTACATCTGCTGAGCGGAGGCATGACTGAGGGCAGCCATCTCTAGAGATGGAACCTGACCAGCCTCTCCAAAATGCGCACCTCAGAGATATAAAGACAGCAAAATGCCTATGCCCAGGAGACGAGCTGGGGTGCGGCAGGGTCCCTAGCACCGCTGCTCATGATTACAACAGCTGCAGTAAGCAGGCGCCTGCTGTGCCAGGCGCTACACTAGGACTTGACAGAGAGACAGAAATTGAACCCAGGTCTGCTGACCCCCATTTCTTTTTTTTTTTTTTTTTTTGAGACAGAGTCCCGCTTTGTTGCCCAGGCTAGAGTGAGTGCCGTGGCGTCAGCCTAGCTCACAGCAACCTCAAACTCCTGGGCTCAAGCAATCCTGCTGCCTCAGCCTCCCGAGTAGCTGGGACTACAGGCAGGCACCACCATGGCCGGCTAATTTTTTCTCTATATATTAGTAGGCCAATTAATTTCTTTCTATTTATAGTAGAGATGAGGTCTTGCTCTTGCTCAAGCTGGTTTCGAACTCCTGAGCTCAAACGATCCACCCATCTCAGCCCCCCAGAGTGCTAGGATTACAGGCGTGAGCCACTGCGCCCGGCCTGACCCCCATTTCTTAACAACTCCTCGAGGACAATGACATTCAATCCACCCAACCACCTCCTCTGCCCACTGGACTGGGTGCCCCTTGGGTGGGACTGCACCCCATAGGTCAGAGTTTTAGGAAGTATCAGGAGTCCCAGTCAGCTGGAAACATTTGAGGCTGTCAGGGAAGACATTACTGACCCCTTTTACAGACTGAGAAACTGAGGTCAAGAGTTCACATAGTCTTAGGGCGAAGACCAGGTTCAGGCCTCAAGACTCCTAAACCAGTCCTTACTCTGCTCAAAGAAACACCAGATGCCTGGGACAGCAATAACGAGGGCACGGCTTTGCTGGATGATGAGAGACCCTGCCGTGAGTACCTCAGTGTTTCATGGACCAGAGTGGTAAAGAGCAGGACTCACAGCCCATCTCAATCCTCACCTGCCCAAACGTTGTATATAGGAACACAGGGATCTCAGCCACCGTCATGGCCAAGGCCTGGATCATGGACATGCCCTCGGTCCTCCTGAACGCCATGGCAGGGCCAGCACCCCAGGCAAGATCCCCTGGGCCAAGAGCTTCCAAGGAGAATGTCTTCAACTGGTTGCTGGCTGGGTCCCGGGCACCGTCCACACCTCGGAAGGACAGGGACACACATACCAGAGAGTCCTTCCACCAAGCTAAAAGACAGATACAGATACAGAGCATGAGCACGTAAGCACACAGAAATGCACACGAGTGCCGTTGGGCGATAAGGCAGGAGCAACGCCTACCTCTGGAATACCAGACCTAGGATCAAGCCCCGCCCTCCACACCCACCAGCAGGCCGGCGGCCAAATGCCCCATAGACCCTCTACCCACCATGAGCCCTGGGAGTGGAAACAGTTCTGGCTTGCTGGCCCAAGAAGATGAAGGGCCTGGGAGATAGATAGGTCACTCTCAAACTTGGGGTTTTATGTCACATTTTCTCAACCTTTTTAAACCTTTTTAAACCAATAGGCCATTTGCTACACAAAAATCTCAGGCCCCAGACTGAGAATCCTTTTTTTTTTTCACCTCCCACAAAGCCAAGAATGTTTTATTTCCTGTGGACTGTATTATGAAAACAGCAGTGCATTTCCCTAGATAATAATAGCTACTATGCTTTATCTGTATATTTCATGTTGAGTTCTTTACATACATTTTCTCACTGAATCATTACAATTCTGTGAAGTAGATGCCTTCCTCCCTAGCCCTACCCCCAATTTCCAGTGAGGAAACTGAGTCTCCAGGAGGCTGTCAGGAGTCCACAGTGACACAGCTGTTATGCCGGGGGGTGAGGATTTGGACCAAAGTTTATCGGACTCTAGACTCTGTGCTCAATGCAACCCTTTGGCAACATTTGACACGGAGCAAGAAGCAGCAGCCCCAGCAGAACCCCTGAGCACAAGGGCAGCACACCAAACCCATACTCCATTGCCCCATTCCAAGGCCAGGGAGTAAGTGGTTTGATCACAAATAGCCCAGACCCCAAGACCCTGCAGGGTGCTCCCCAACTGCCAGCACCAAGCCTAAGGATGCCTTCAAGGTCTCCTGGGACCTCAAGTGGAAGGAACATGCAGGCCAGGACAGACCCTGTCTTCCTGGGATGGCAGCCAAAGTCACTGAGCCAGCACAAGAAACAGTTTATCCCCAGTGAGTAGGAAGGACAAACGATTCTATCAGTCTAGCTCTAGGGCTAGGGTGGGTGTGTGAGAGGAGACTCAGGCAGAGTAATGATCTGGGCCTAAGGGAACTGCCATGTTGTCAGGACTAGGACACATTGTGCCAGGGGGCTATGAATTGAGCTACATGACCTCCAGTGGTCAGGGCCCGAGTCAGTACTGTAAGTCACTCCCCCCACCCCAGCCCAGCTCAGGCCTCAGAATGAGGGAAGACAAGAACTTCGGAGGATCAGCAGCTACTATTTCCCAAGCACTTACTCTAGGCCAGACTTGGAACGGGCTCTTAAAGGTTTTCAGTCTAACCACTCACAGAACCCTCACGATGTCCCATGTTTATCTCACGGATGGGGAAACCACATGGCTCTGAGTGTGGAGCAACCTGCCCGAGGTCACTGAGCAAGTGGCCAACCTAGGATGTGACCCCAGCTCTGGGGGATCCCAAGGCTCTATGGTGTTTCCTAGCCGCTGCCTACAACTGCCACTGTTCCCTCCCAGCCACACCTGCAGGACTTCTGGGCCCCCACATGAGAAGCCCACGTGGGGTTACAAAGATGAGCCTGGACACATGCTTCAAGGGAGAGACAGGGCTGGGAGAGGGGTACTGAGGCCTGGTGTTAACAGGACAGTCCAAGGCATCCCCCGCTGTCTTCACTGAAAGGAAGAGTGGCAGGTGTGAGGTAACACCATCAGCCCCCAAGACTGTTTCACTCCAAAGATGGATCCAAATCCAGCCCACCCATACCCTGTCCATCCTCCTGGCATGACCCAGGGTCTCCACCTCTTCTCCAAAATAAAAGCCTATGGCATATTTTCTCTTTCAAGGAAAAAAAAACAAAAGCCTATGGCAATGCTCCCCACCAAGCAGTCACTTCCAATGCAGTGCAGGGCCTGGCCCCACTTGAGCAGCCACTTCTCCTGCCCTACAACTTCAAGTGGACACCTCCTCACGCCCCCACCACATTTACAACCTGTGCATTTACAACTCTCAGCCTGGATGCCCAAGCTTTCCATCCCAGGCAATCCTCCCCGTCCCTGGACGACCCAACTAATGACTGTGGCCTGAGCACACCCTCGTTTCTCCTTGACCCCAGCAATGTCCCCGGCCAGGCACTTCTCTGGGCCTTCGCTGCCCAGGCGTCTTGTTCATCCCATCCTGGACACCTCACCTGTCCTACTCGCCCGACACTGGGCATTCCCGCAAGTTGCTCATTCCACCCCTGACATCTCCTTGCGCAGCCCCGGGTCAGGCCCCTTCCTCTCTTGCCCCATCCCCTAACATCCTAGAGGATCACCCAAGTACCCTCTGACACCACCCACAGCCGGCACACCTGCTCCTTCCATCCCGGGTACTTTCCCAGCCCGGGTTCGGGTACCTGCGCCCCTGCTCCAAGCCTCGCAACGTTCCAGGCCGGGGCATCTCCTCCCGGACCCACGTACCTTCTCGTTCTACCCCCAAGAAAGGCATCCTCGCGCGCCACCCTCAGCCCGGGCAGCTACTCATTGGAACCCAGGCACTTTCCGGTTCCAGCTGGGCCCGGACACCTGCGCCCGCCCAGTCCCCTGCGCAAACCTCAGTCCCAGGCCCCGCCGCCGGGGGTGCTCAGCCCCGGCCGCCACTCACCCGGGATCCCATAGCTGCGGAAGGACAGCGTCTCCTTCCCCCGCGTCCGCGCAACCAAACCCATGGCCGCCGGGGGGGGCGTGGCCTCGCGCCGGGCCTACCCTTCTCCGACCAATAAGCGTCGCCGAACGGCTCCAGGCCTCTACCGCCTCTGGCTAATCGGTCTGGCCACGTGACCAAGCTGTCCCGCCCCCTAGTGCGGTTGAGGCGCGGAAGTGGTCTCTCCTCTTCCACGATTGGCCATGGGGATTAGACTGACACGAGCGTCTGAGTGGGGCGGGGCCGCCCTTAAAGCGGCTGAGGCGGAGCAGTCAGGCCTCCGAGGGGCTTTCTGAAAGGAAGCTCGGCAGTGTGTACCGTCACCTTTGCCTCCCCTGCCCCTAACAGTCCCCACTCGGACAAATCCTTCCCGCTCTCCAAGCGCCCAGTTTCAGATGCCTCCGCCTCTGACTTCCCACGGCATCTTCTCAAACAGTTGCCATTCTCCTCCGTGTTCTGGAGTTGGCGACAGCGCCGGGTCGCCCCGACCAGACATTGTTTCCCGAAGAGCCCGAGTCCAGGGCGTTCGAGTCTGACCACCGAGCTGTGCCCGACCCCGAGTGCTGGGCTTGGAGTCGGGGAGACCTGAGGTGGAATCAAGTCCTGCCACGTCAGCTCTCTGGAGCTCACCCTGCTGCGAGGTGAGGGTGCTACGGTGTGGCAGCCCTTTCAGAACTGCAAAAGGCTGGGCGCAACTGCGTTTTACAATTATACTTATCGTAAAGTCACTGAGAAAAGAAAAATCTCTCAGAGCAGTCTGAGCTATGTGAGGTATGAAAAACTTATGCCCAGAGAAACAGGGCTATGGGACTTCAGTCACGCTCTCGTGCCAAGGGACAATTGTTTAAAGGCATTTTGTTCCTGGCTAGCTGCCTCGCCCCTTATGTTTGTGTTCCTTATGTTTGTGGTTTTTGTTTTTTAATTAGAGACAGGGTCTTGCTCTGTTGCTGAGCCTGTCATGGACTCAGGACATTTTGGCTGTTGCTTCTATTTTTTTTTTATTTTTTATTTTTTCTATGGAATATATTGAGTATTGATGGCTGTTGCTTTTAGAAAAACTGCAATAGCCAAGTGGAAAGGTGGCTAAATAAGAACATGGATCAGCGCTAGCTAGCACCTACTGTTGCATTCTGTGTCCCCTTTACCCTGGGACTCATCACTTGATATGTTATATATTTATTTGTCCATGAGGGAAGGAGCCCTCATTTTGTTCACTGCTGCATCCCTGGTGCCTATCACAGTGCCTGGCACATAAGAGGTACTAAATGTGGGTTACTGAATTAATGAGTGAGTGAACATAGGACTATATTCATATACGGTTGTTGGAAAGGATATGGCTGGATGCTGGTTAAATGAATGATATGGTCAGCTTTAGACAGGTACTGGTAAATAAGTCAATGATCAATACAGACAAATAGAAACACATAATGAACACATAGAAACACAAAGAGAAACACAGAGTTGATGGATTCCAGGTGTGAGAATGACATGAAAGTCTATGACTCCATAAACATAAATCACCAGTGGTTCTAAACTGGTCTGTGGTTCTGACATTAAATCACCTGGGAGCTTTCAAAACCCTACCTGCCTGGCCACTACTTGCACTAAGAGAACCAGGGCTAGGAGAGGGAGGGGAGTCTGGATTTTGAACAAGCACCTGGTGACTTGAAGCTCACCCTGCACAGAAGGCTGGAATAGGTGCTGGAGAACTGGGGTAAGTATAGGGAGATGAACAAAGCCAGGGAGGAGCAGTTACCAGCTCAGGAGCAGAGCTGGGGGTGGGGCGAGGAAGGTTAGAAGTGGAGAGCTAGGAGAGGTGAAAACCAGTAAAAAAAAAGTCCCCTCCCAAGCCACAAGGGAAGGTGGTGGGGGCTGGAAGTCTCCACAGATCATCCCTAGCATGTTTAGGGCTCTGAAGAGCTGGGTTCAAGGTCAGCACATAATCTGTACCCCCAAGGCAGCTCATTCCTTCCACTCTGACACTGACCTCCTCCTCTGCCCAGACCCAGAACTTCCTGCCCCTGACCCTTCTGCAAACCCCCAACTTTGGGAAGCCAAAGGGCTTCCCAAGGTGACAAACAGCCCTTCCAGTAGCGGAGGGTGCATTCCCAGCTAGCCTGTCTCAGGCTCAGTTGTGTCACCAGGGTCAGGGGAAGAAGTATAGGGAGAGAGGTCAGGGAGAGAGCCCCAGGGAAACAGAGGCAGAGAAGCTGAGAGAGGAGGAAAAAGGGTGCAGATAAAGGGAGAAGGAGCTGAAGTGGCACAAACAGGGAGAGGCAGGGGGACATGGGCCAGCGAGGAGCAGGCCAGGGAGGCCATGTAGAGACCTTCTGCACAGCAGGGTGACTATAGTTAACAGTAATGTATATTTCAAAATTCCTGAGAGGATAGATTTGCAATGTTCTTACCACAAAAACATTGATAAGTAGGTGACGTGATGAATATGTTAATTAGCTTGCTTTCCTCATTGACAATGTAAACATATATCAGAACATCACCTTGGCCAGGCATGGTGGCTCACACCTGTAATCCTAGCACTCTGGGGAGGCCAAGGTGGGAGGATCGCTCAAGGTCAGGAGTTTGAAACCAGCGTGAGCAAGAGCAAGACCTTGTCTCTATTAAAAATAGAAATTATCTGGACAACTAAAAAAAATATATATATATAAAAAATTAGCCAGGCATGGTGGGGCCTGGGGCCCTAGCTACTTGGGAGGCTGAGCCAAGAGGATCACTTGAGCTCAGGAGATTGAGGCTGCAGTGAGCTAGGCTGATGCCACGGCACTCTAGCCCAGACAACAGAGTGAGACTCTGTCTCAAAAAAAAAAAAAAAAAAATACAAAAACATCACCTTGTACCCCATAAATATATACAATTCTTATTTGTCAATTAAAAATAAGAATTTGGCCGGGCGCGGTGGCTCACGCCTGTAATCCTAGCTCTCTGGGAGGCCGAGGTGGGTGGATTGCTCAAGGTCAGGAGTTCGAAACCAGCCTGAGCAAGAGCGAGACCCCATCTCTACTATAAATAGAAAGAAATTAATTGGCCAACTAATATATAGAGAAAAAATTAGCTGGGCATGGTGGCACATGCCTGTAGTCCCAGCTACTTGGGAGGCTGAGGCAGCAGGATCGCTTGAGCCCAGGAGTTTGAGGTTGCTGTGAGCTAGGCTGACGCCA
>VSMD01067621.1:0-19171 GCA_008750895.1 Mirza zaza
CATCTTGTGAAAATACCTGTAAAATCAATTTAACGTTCAGTGCAGCGTGTAAAGACAGCTCTAAGAATTTAAAAGACGCCTGAGTCAGAACATTTAAATGCTTGGGTCCCTGTAGCAGCGTTTTAACACGTCTGAGTGCAGAGGGTGGAGAATCGAGCCTGATTGCCAGTCTGATTGCCGTTCACGCCCTGTAACTTTTAAAAAGGGTAAAGAAAAGCACCCTAAAGAACCACCAAGTGGGCAGTTCCTCCAGGGAGGGAAAAACAGCTAACTTTTTGAAGTTTAAGTTGGTCCTGATTGCCGTGTGCAAAATTTGCCTGCAAAACTTTTTATTTGCAGGCTTAGATCAACATCAACGATAAACAGAATTGTTAAAACACTGAGCTTAACTAAGTAGTGGCTTTTGTTGACAAGTCAATTGTGCTATTAATTCTTAATGTCTCATCCAAGGCAAGAATCGTTATCTCAGTTTTGCAGGTGGAAAAAAAGTTTGGCACAAAAAAGGAATTTCCCTTAAATTCACACAGAAGCAAGAGCTGCAAATTAAGTCCTAGCATTCTGCCTCAGCTGGGTCCTCCTCTGGACCATATTACAAAACAAATGAGTAGTTACTTTGATGTTAACTCATAAAACGAGCAAGTAAACCAAAGGTTCTGTGAACATGAAGTGTTAAATCATAATAAGCTTCAATGTCTGTTCTGCTCTGGGAGGCTCTTCTGCCCTTTGGAGTTTGATATCCTACAAGAGGAGGGGGTGGAGCACAAACATGGAAAATGTCAGAGGAAAAATTTTGTCTCCTGAGTCCAAACTCTGTCCATCTTTACTGCCCCTCTTTGCTGATGTCACTCTTCTGTGTCCTCCATGTTCTGGCAAAACACAGATCACGTCCCAGCTGCAGCAGTATTAACTACACCTGTGCATCACTCTGTTGGCACTGACCTCACTGTGAGTCTTCTTGTCATGCTCTTTCCTCCAGGTGCTCTTTGCTAATACTGTTATGTGAAAACCAGTTGTTGTTGTTCAAGTGTGGAATGATTTGTCACTCCTGAGGGATGATTCTAGAGTTAATGATCAAAAACTACCAACAGATCTTAGATGAAAGGACAAGTTAAAGAAGCACAAAAACACTATTATGGAATTTGATAGCTGAGTTATTTGACTGGGGGAAAGAAAGCAGACTTTGATTTTTTCTCTCCCTAGTTCACTCATAACTGGAAAGCAGCAGCTCAGTTTTAACTGACATAATTGTGGTGGAGAATCCTCTTGTTTAGATTCTAGTGAATTGGAAAGTTTTCTTTCTTTCTTTCTTTTTTTTTGAGACACAGTCCTACTTTGTTGCCCAGGCTAGAGTGAGTGCCATGGCGCCAGCCTACCTCACAGCAACCTCAAGCAATCCTGCTGCCTCAGCCTCCCGAGTAGCTGGGACTACAGGCCTGCGCCACCATGCCAGGCTAATTTTTTCTCTATATATTAGTTGGCCAATTAATTTCTTTCTATTTATAGTAGAGACGGGGTCTTGCTCTTGCTCAGGCTGGTTTCAAACTGCCGACCTCAAGCAATCCACTCGCCTCAGCCTCCCAGAGTGCTAGGATTACAGGCGTGAGCCACCGTGCCCGGCCCAGTTTTCTTTCTTTTTAGGAGACTCGTTTTGGACAGCTTGGAACAAATGGACACCTTTATATGCTTAGAATGTGAAATGTTTTGGCAATTGTAAGTCTGTCGATAAAAACCGCATAAGAGCTTGGGACCCTGAATATGTGATATAATTGTGCTCTATGAAAGGCATCTCTGAGATTCCTTCCCAGCTTGTGGACAATGAAATTCAAACCCAAGGTAGTTTCACCTGGAGCAGCCAGCTGTTTATTCATCTTTTTTTTTCCCCCACTTGATTCCATAGATAAGAATCCCAAGCAAATCAAATGGCATCTGGAGATTTCTGCTCACCTGGAGAAGGGATGGAAATACTTCAACAAGGTAAGCATAGCCATTTGCAAAAGGTTCGATGATTTATCCAAAGAGGTCTTATCCAGGTTCTTGCCTTCTTTAATAAAAAGGATTTACAATGTTCACCAGTGTGGTTTATTTCACAGAAGCCTAGAATATATGGAGATTCTTGAATATTCTGTTATTGGAAAACATGATACCAACTCATGTTAGTGTAGGTTCAGTATCTGCTTGTGCAGCAGACTAAAAACTCAAGATGCTCCCAAGCTGTATTACCAGACATTACAAAGAGTGGCCAACAAATTCCTTCGAGGCTTCCTTCCTGTGTCTTGAATTTTCTCATCTTTTGTTCTCCAAAATCTGAAATCCTTCTATATCTTGAGTTCTTTTTATATCTCAAATCCTTTTTATCTCTTTTTTTTTTTTTTTTGAGACAGAGTCTCACTCTGTTGCCCTGGCTAGAGTGCCATGGCGTCCAGCCTAGCTCACAGCAACCTCAAACTCCTGGGCTCAAGCAATCCTGCTGCCTCAGCCTCCTGAGTAGCTGGGACTATAGGCCTATGCCACCATGCCTGGCTAATTTTTTATATATATTTTTAGTTGGCCAATTAATTTCTTTCTATTTATGGTAGAGTCGGGGTCTCACTCTTGCTCAGGCTGGTTTCAAACTCCTGACCTTGAGCGATCCACCCGCCTCAGCCTCCCAGAGTGCTAGGATTACAGGCGTGAGCCACCGCGCCCGGCCTCCTTTTTATATCTTGAATCCTTCAAGAACTTGCATTTTCTACCTTTAGAGTCTTTCCATATCAAATCCTTCAGTTGGTATTCTCTAAAAGGAATTTGTGTATAATGTTCGAAAGAAAGATAATTTGAGTGTTTTGGTAAGTACAAGTAAAAGACCCCAGGAGAGAGCATATGGGAAAAGAGATGGAAGAAAGCCCCTTGTGCATTGAGAATAACCAGAGGACCCCAACTTCTTGTACTTTTTCTCATGCTTTTACCATTCTGTACATATATGGGTTACTTTACTTACAATAAGAATTGGTTAGTTAGGCTGGGCACGGTGGCTCATGCCTGTAATCCTAGCACTCTGGGAGGCTGAGGCGGGTGAATCGCTCAAGGTCAGGAGTTCAAAACCAGTCTGAGGAGGAGCGAGACCCCGTCTCCACTAAAAATAGAAAGAAATTAATTGGCCAACTAATATATATAGAAAAAATTAGCCGGGCGTGGGGGTGCATGCCTGTAGTCCCAGCTACTCAGGAGGCTGAGGCAGTAGGATTGCTCGAGCCCAGGAGTTTGAGGTTGCTGTGAGCAATGCTGATACCATGGCACGCTAGCCTGGGCAACAGAGTGAGACTCTGTTTCAAAACAAAAAAAAGACTATACTTTCTGTCTGTCTTGCTTATGTGACTAGAGATCACATCAAAAGTTGGAACCTTACATGTGTTTTTTTCCCTTCCTTAAGAACTCTAGTAATTCTGGGTGAATGAGGCATTTTGAATACTGTGGTGATTTCTACTAAAGGTCCCTTATTCTCCATTCTCTTTGTCTAATATTTACCTACTGCATTTCTATTTTCTAAGATCTTAGTTTTATTGGATACTTATTCCCCCTTGACTAATATCCCTGTATATAACATAAATGCTTGTTATCTTGAGTATTGTGTTTAGTTTATTTGTGAGGTTTTTTTTGTTGTTTTTCATTTTGAGACAGAGTCTTGCTCTGTTGCCTGGGCTAGAGTGCTGTGGCATCAGGCTAGCTCACAGCAACCTCAAACTCCTGGTCTCAAGTAATCCTCCTGCCTCAGCCTCCTGAGTAGCTGGGACTACAGGCATGCGCCACCATGCCCGGCTAATTTTTTCTATGTATTTTTAGTTGTCCAGCTAATTTCTTTCTATTTTTAGAAAAGACAGGGTCTCACTCTTGCTCAGGCTGGTCTTGAACTCCTGACCTTGAGCGATCTTCCCGCCTTGGCCCCCCAGAGTGCTAGGATTACAGGCGTGAGCCACCATGCCCAGCCTATTTGTGGATTAAAAAAAAAAAAAATCTTGCTTGATTTAGAAACCTTGCCTATGAAAAACCTAGGTTTTAGGGGTTTATTGGAAGTAAATATTAAGATATGCTCAATTATGTAAAGTAAGAGTCCATACCTTTTTTTGCTTTTTTGTCCCTCTGGGGGACATGCCATTAAGTGTGCAGCAAACAGCTTCCTCCTTGTAACCTGAGTGAAGAGGACCTGTTACAGAACCCATACTTCAGCAAGCTGCTCCTGAGCCTCTCACAGCATGTGGACGAGAGTGGCTTAAGCCTCACCCTGGCAAAGGAGCAGGTTCAGGTAAGGGCCCTGGGAGAAGAGATGATAGGAGGAAGGGAATATTCTCCAGAAGGGGAGGTTTTTACCTGGGATTTTTGGGTTTTCTAGGCGTGGAAGGAAGTTCGACTGCATAAGACAACATGGTTGAGGTCTGAGATTTTACAGAGAATCATTCAAGAGCTGCTTGTGGACTACTATGTGAAGACACAAGACACAAATTTAACTTCTGAGGACAAAAAGGTAAGGCAGAAAAAATGAAGTGAGGTTCAGTTACCACCTATAGAAATGACCAGGCCAACTGTGGCTTTGTCTGATGATGTGATCTAGGAGAAATAGGAGCTTGGTAAATGGGTTATCAAAAAAGAAATGGACTTTAATTATGGGGGAAGGAGCAGGCGTGTTGCCAGGGTTTGAAATAGAACGATTGACAGGAGAAGGCACTTGCAGCCGCGGAGGTATCTGAAGAGGATGACATGTCTGAGGACTTGTCATCGGACAAGTCATCCTCTTGATGACTTGTGTGTGAAGAACTGGTTCATGAGGATGGAAGAGGTAGAGTGGGAGTTGTTTTATAGTCACCTCTGTTTTTTAATTCTCTCTTTCTCAGTTTCATGAGACCCTTGAACAGCGGCTACTTGTGACTGAACTGACACAGCTCTTAGGCCCTAGCCAGGAGAGGGAGATACCTCCACTGCTAGGGCTGGAGAAAGCAGACCTTCTGGAACTCATGCCACCCTCAGAGGTTGGGAGTGGGCAGATATTGGGACCAAAGAAGTAAAATGGCTTAATTTATCCTATACCTTTAAAATTCTTTTGTTAAGCTTTATTATTTTTGTAAAAATGATACACATTTAGGGTGGTCAAACTCACATAAGAAAAACATTACACAGAAGCAAGTAAAAGCTGAAATACTACATATAGGAACACAATATTATTATAAACAGCTTAACATAAATGGTATTATACCTTCCATGCTTGTATAGTGAATGTGTAGTCTATTTTCCTGTAACATATTTTAGACCCTTTTTCAAGTCAACAAATAAATGTAAATAAGATGGTACCTCCTATGGCACTCTCAGCATGGTATCTAGACACAAGAGTAGAGCTTACTTTTCTTGTATCATCAATTTAAATCACTGCTAGGATCCACTGTATGGATGTAGCATAATTTGCTTAACCTTACTGATAGATATTGTTTCTACACTTTTGCTGTTAGAAATCACACTGAATAAACATATTAGTTCACATGTGTCTTTGCCGTCATGTGATTATTTCCCTAGTGTCGGTGCTAGAAGTGGGACCCCTGGTCAGAGCTTATATACATAGAACATATTGGTACCTACTGCCAAACTGCTCTCTAGAAAGGTATTTCCAGGGCTCCCAGCTCCCCAGGTTTTCACCCACATGGGATCTTTTTTTTTTTTAATTTTTTCTTGAGACAGAGTCTCGCTTTGTTGCCCAGGCTAGAGTGAATGCCGTGGCATCAGCCTAGCTCACAGCAACCTCAAACTCCTGGGCTCAAGTGATCCTTCTGCCTCAGCCTCCCGAGTAGCTGGGACTACAGGCATGCACCACCATGCCCGGCTCATTTTTTCTATGTATATTAGTTGGCCAATTAATTTCTTTCTATTTATAGTAGAGACGGGGTCTCGCTCTTGCTCAGGCTGGTTTCGAACTCCTGACCTTAAGCAATCCGCCCGCCTTGGCCTCCCAGAGTGCTAGGATTACAGGCATGAGCCACCGTGCCTGGCCACCACATGGGATCTTGACAGTCATTTTATTCTTTGCTAATTTGATAGGCAAGAAATGAGTTTCCTTGATGTCTCTCCATGCATTTTCTTTGGTTATCATCATGTATTCATTGGCTGGGTCTTCCTAGTTCTGAAAGCTTATTTGCATTGCTCTTTTTGCTTCTGTGGCTGTAGGACTTTGTGTGGATGAGAGCACGACTCCAGCTAGAAGTGGAAGAGCAGCTGAAGAAGAAATGTTTCACTCTGCTGTGCTACCATGATCCCAATTCAGGTGAGTGCTAGCTCTCTGTTATGCTCACAGGTGGCCTTCAGGGTTCCTGATCTGCTCTTTTGAGAATAATGTATTTGAATTTTAGATTTGGGACAGAAACTTAGAAGCATCAGAGACGCTTATTTGTTTCCTTGCCTGTGGAATAAAAATAGGGATTTTTGTAAGAACTTCTTTTATTCAGCAAGATGCTGAGTGGGAGTGTCCTCCTGCTCCAGGGAAGGATGAGTTCTGTCTTAGGAGGATCCAAATGACATAGGGAGGAAAGTTCAGGCTCATATGTGTTACCTTTATCTTTATTTCTATGACTTAAGAATTAAGGGCCAAATCTGGAATCAAAGGTATGAAGGAATAGAACTAAATTATGAGAATGGACCATTTCTAACAGGCATCAGAAGAAAACCTGGAAGAAGGCAGAATTTGTAGGACTAGAGGCAGAATCAGGGCACTGAAAAACAGCCTTAAAGGGGCAATAGCTATTAGGGTTTTCCTGTCAGTCCTCTGTCCCCTTGCCCAGATGCTGACAGTGAAACCCTGAAGGCAGCAAAGGTGTGGAAACTGGCAGAGGTCCTGGTGGGTGAGAAGCAGCAGTGCCAGGAAGCCAAGAGCCAGCAGAAGGAGCAGATGGTGCTTCTGGAGAAGAAGAGTGCCACCTACTCCCAGGTTTGTCAGGGCAGTGGGACAGCCTCCTGTCTCTTTTACCCTGAACCCAGGGGCACCTTTGGGGAAGCCAAGGATTTCTAGTCCACCCTCCTTTCTGCTGTCTTTATTTATGCCCTCTTCCTCCTTCCTCTTGGGGGCTCAGGTGCTTCTCCGCTGCCTCACCTTGCTGCAGAGGCTTCTTCAGGAACACCGGCTGCAGACCCAGTCTGAGCTAGACCGCATCAATGCCCAGTACCTGGAAATCAAGTGCAGTGCCATGATCCTGAAGCTGAGGTGAGCCGTGAGCCCTGCAGATCTAAAGGATTCTGTCTCACACACCGGCCCTCCCTCCCTCACCTTGGTGTATCCAGTCAATGTCACACAGCAGTATGAGCCTTTGGATTACCCAAAAGCTCTCAACATCCTTGAGTCTTTTCTTTTACAGCCCTCTGAAGTAGGTGCTTTAGTATAAGATCAATTGCTCAGGGATTCAGGGTGACCTTGTTTATCCTATCACTGCGTAGCCCACACCTTGACCATGGGTGGGTACTGTGTCCATTCCTAACTTTGCTGCTGTCAGGACATTTCTTTCTTCCCTCTGTCAGGATGGAGGAGCTAAAGATTTTGTCTGATACTTACACTGCCGAGAAAGTGGAGATTCATCGTCTCATTAGGTGAGAATTCTCAAGAGCCTGGTATGTCTGTTCACAGATGATTCCCACACTCTCCAGACTCATTCATTTAAAAACGTTCTCAGGCTGGGCGCGGTGGCTCATGCCTGTAATCCTAGCACTCTGGGAAGCCGAGGCGGGTGGATTGCTTAAGGTCAGGAGTTCGAAACCAGCCTGAGCAAGAGTGAGGCCCCATCTCTACTATAAATAGAAAGAAATTAATTGGCCAACTAATATATATAGAAAAAATTAGCCGGGCATGGTGGCGCATGCCTGTAGTCCCAGCTACTCAGGAGGCTGAGGCAGAAGGATCACTTGAGCCCAGGAGTTTGAGGTTGTTGTGAGCTAGGCTGATGCCACGGCACTCACTCTAGCCTGGGCAACAAAGTGAGACTCTGTCTCAAAAAAAAAAAAGGCCGGGCGCGGTGGCTCACACCTGGAATCCTAGCACTCTGGGAGGCCGAGGCGGGCGGATTACTTGAGGTCAGGAGTTCGAAACCAGCCTGAGCATGAGTAAGACCCCATCTCTACTATAAATAGAAAGAAATTAATTGGCCAACTAATATATATAAAAAAAAAATTAGCCGGGCACGGTGGTGCATGCCTGTAGTCCCAGCTACTTTGGAGGCTGAGACAGAAGGATTGCTTGAGCCCAGGAGTTTGAGATTGCTGTGAGCTAGGCTGACGCCATGGCACTCACTCTAGCCTGGGCAACAAAGCGAGACTCTGTCTCAAAAAAAAAAAAAAAAAAAAAAGTTCCCATTCTTGTCTACTGTCTGAGGAGCAAGATCCTTACACTGTACCTTCTCTGCCTGGGCTCTTAGGGACCGTTTGGAGGGAGCTATTCGCCTACAAGAGCAGGACATGGAAAAGTCAAGACAGGTCCTGAATACCTATGAGGTCCTTGGGGAGGAGTTTGACAGACTGGTAAAAGAGTACACTCAACTCAAGCAGGCAACCGAGAACAAGCGCTGGGCTCTTCAGGAGTTCAACAAGGCCTACCACTGAGTGCTGGCAGGGCCAGAAAGCATGACTTCTGCACAGCCTCCTACTCTTCCTTCTAGCAGGACCATTTTCACCTGGGGCTGCCTTCATCATTATAAGGGAGTGTGGAGATGCTGGCTTCAAACACTGCAGGTGTTTAGGCACCCTCCTGGTTTCTCTTTCTTGTCTACAATGACTGGACCTCTTTTGGAAAATGTAGCAAGCAGATTTATATAATTTTATGCATAGTTGTTTGTCTGTGTCAGCCCTGTATTTATATTTGATTGTCTCCTGAATAAAGGGATGATATTATGTCTTGCGGTTTCAGTTATTTTTTGGGGGGTAAAGATGGAGAAAGAACATCTAAGGCTATGTGGGTAAGGAGGGGTTGCTGAGTGGCTCTGAATAGAGACAGACCTATATTGCTTACGGTATGCAAAGAGTAGGAAGTAAAAGTGCCAGCCTGCCCACATCAAGTCTTAGAGGCTTCATTATGGGAGAGCAGAAGTAGATTAAATGTGGGCTTGCTTTTAAAGAACTGTCATCTCCAGAGGAGTGCTAGGTGCTCAGGTAGGTACGGAACTATTTTGTCACTGTGGCTATCAGTGGGGCAGTTATAATAAGAAGCTGGCATCCAGCTCAGTCATAGGAAAGGACATAAGCTGTTTGTGCTCCTAGTTCCCTCTGGTGTGGTTTGAGAACTGTGTTTCTCTTCGAAGGCAGAGGATGGGAGATCACTCTGAGGAACGAGGTTCAATGGTCTACTTAGCTAAGAACAAGGCAGGGTCCTGGCTGGTGGCGAAATTGGGAACCGAAAACAGAAGCAGAAGGCCTCTACCTTTATTTAGAAGATCCTACTCAGCTTCTCAAAATACTTTCCAGGGAGGCTGTCTGGGGCATTCTTCTGCTAAGATCAAATGGTGTTCTGCATTGATTTATAGAAAGCATTAAGTTCTTCAACTCAACATCAAATCTATCTGTAAATGGTGCTTGCCACCTGCTATAGTTATAATGTCCCCTTCAAAACTCATGTTGAAACTTAGTCCACAGTGTGGCAGTATTGAGAGTTGGGTCCTTAAGAGATGATTGGATCATTGGTGGATTAATGGGATAATAGATTAATGTGCTATTGTGGCAGTGGAACTGGTGGTTTTATAAGAATAGGAAGAGGCCAGGCACGGTGGCTCACGCCTGTAATCCTAGCACTCTTGGAGGCTGAGGTGGGCGGATTGTTCAAGGTCAGGAGTTCGAAACCAGCCTGAGCAAGAGCGAGACCCCGTCTCTACTATAAATAGAAAAGAAATTAATTGGCCAACTAATATATATAGAAAAAATGAGCCGGGCATGGTGGCACATGCCTGTAGTCCCAGCTACTTTCGGAAGGCTGAGGCAGCAGGATTGCTTGAGCCCAAGAGTTTGAGGTTGCTGTGAGCTAGGCTGACGCCACGGCACTCACTCTAGCCTGGGCAACAAAGAAAGACTCTGTCTCAAAAACAAAAAAAAAAAATAGGAAGAGAGGATATGCTAATTACCCTGATATGATCACTATACATTATATATATTGAAACATCACTATGTACCCCTTGAATACATACAATCATTAATTTAAAAATAAAATTCCATATGAGAATGAGAGCAAAAAAATAAAGGAAAAAATGAAATTAAAATAAAAGATGTTTAAAATATCTAAATAGTAAAAAAAAAACAGGCCGGGCGCGGTGGCTCACGCCTGTAATCCTAGCTCTCTGGGAGGCCGAGGTGGGCGGATTGTTTGAGCTCAGGAGTTCGAGACCAGCCTGAGCAAGAGCGAGACCCCATCTCTACTATAAATAGAAAGAAATTAATTGGTCAACTAATATATATAGAAAAAAAAATTAGCCAGGCATGGTCGTACATGCCTGTAGTCCCAGCTACTTGGGAGGCTGAGGCAGCAGGATTGCTTGAGCCCAGGAGTCTGAGGTTGCTGTGAGCTAGACTGACGCCACGGCACTCACTCTAGCCTGGGCAATAAAGTGAGACTCTGTCTCAAAAAAAAAAAAAAAAAAAAACAAGAAAAAGGAAAAAAGAAGAGAAAACAAAAGGGGAATAGAAACCTGGAGTAGCATGCTCAGCCCCTCACCAAATGATAGCTACCGTGTGCTGGCCCCCTCAGGACTCCAGAGAATTCTCACTAGCAAGAAGGCTCTCATTAGAAGTGCCCCCTTGACCTTGGACTTCCCAGACTCCATAACTATAAAAAACAAATTTCTTTATAAATTACCCAGTTTCAGGTATTATAAGCAACAGAAAACAGACTAATACACTCTCATTTATCCATAAGCAAATGTTGGCTGACACAAAATGAACAAATGGCAAGTTAATGGAAAAACAGCTGGGCATGGTAGGTCATGTCTGTAATCCCAGCACTTTGGGGGGCCAAAGTGGGAGGATTGCTTGAGGCCATGAATTTGAGACCAGCCTTGGATACATAGCAAGATACTGTATTCTACAAAAAATACAAAACTTAGCCAGGCATTAGTGGTGCATGCCAATAGTCCCAGCTACTTAGGAGGCTGAGGTAGGAGGATTGCTTGAGCCCAGAAGTTGGAGGTTGCAATGAGTTATGATGACACCACTGCACTCTAGCCGAGGCAACAGAGCAAGACTCTGTCTCAAATTTAAAAAAAAGATTAATTGAAAACCTCAGAAATAGCCAATATTTCTCTTTCCCTCTCCTCCCAATAAAGATTTAGATATAAATACACAGCCCGGGCACGGAGGCTCACACCTGTAATCCTAGCACTCTGGGAGGCCAAGACTGGCAGATCATTTGAGCTCAGGAGTTGGAGACCACCCTGAGCAAGAGCAAGACACCCATCTCTACTAAAAAAATAGAAGTTAGTCGGACAACTAAAAATATATAGAAAAAATTATCCAGCCATGGTGGCACATGCCTGTAGTCTCAGCTACTTGGGAGGCTGAGGCAGAAGTATTGCTTGAGCCCAGGAGTTTGAGGTTGCTGTGAGCCAGGCTGACGCCACGGCACTCTAGCCTGGGCAACAAAGCGAGACTCTGCCTCAAAAAAAAAAAAAAAAAAAAAAAAAATAGATATAAATATACAGAGTTTTGTTCTGAACCATTTATAGTAAGTTATAGATATCATGACTCTTCATTTTCTAAATATTTCAACAGGCAAATCCTAAAAGTAAGAGCACTCCCCTGTGTAACTAATAATATTATTATACCTAAAAAATTAATAATTCCATAATATCTATTAACCAGGCCATATTCAAGTTTCTCCACTTTTTCCTGTGTCTAAGGTTCAAAAAGTTTCATGTCTTGCATTTGGATGTTAAATTTCTTTGATTTTTTAAAACATAAAACATTCCTCTCATTTTTTTTTTTAGTGAAATTGACTTTCTGAAAAATCCAGGCCAGTTACCTTGTAGAATGTTCCATTGTCTTAACTCTTTCCTTGTGGTATGTAACTTGTTCCTCTCCTGTCCAATACAGTAGCCACTAGCCATATGCAGCTATTTAAATTCAAATTTAAGTTAATTAAAATGAAATGAAATTTTCAATAGGTAGGTGGTTACTGAATTGGATAGTGCAGATACAGAACATTTTCATTATTGCAGAAAATTCTATTTTTTTAGAGACAAGCTCTCGATATGTTGCCCAGACTCAGAAAGTTCTATTAGACAGTGCTGTAAGCCCATATTTCCTGCAAACTATAAATAGATCTACAGGCTTGATTAGATTTGGGTTAAACATTTTTGTGAAGAATATTTAACAGATGACATTGGATCACACTGGAGCCACATGAGGTGGGAATGTCTCACTATTAATTATGCTGAGTTTGATTGCTTGGTTAAGGTGGGAATTGTCAGATACTACGTAGTGCCTTACTTATTATGACATTCAGCATTTCCTCACTTAATTTAGGTACTCATCCTGAACCATACTCAGTTTTTGAAATAATAAGGATATTATGGTATTTGAAATATTTATTGTGGTATTTGAAATATTATGACATTTGAAATAATAAGGATAATTTTTTTTTAAATTAGTTCATTTGGGCTGAAAAATCATCTTTATTTTTTATTTATTTATTTATTTTTTTGAGACAGAGTCTCACTTTATTGCCCAGGCTAGAGTGAGTGCCATGGCGTCAGCCTAGCTCACAGCAACCTCAAACTCCTGGGCTCAAGCAATCCTGCTGCCTCAGCCTCCCAAGTAGCTGGGACTACAGGCATGTGCCACCATGCCCGGCTAATTTTTTCCATATATATTAGTTGGCCAATTAATTTCTTTCTATTTATAGTAGAGATGGGGTCTCACTCTTGCTCAGGCTGGTCTCGAACTCCTGAGCTCAAAGGATCCGCCCACCTCGGCCTCCCAGAGAACTAGGATTACAGGCTTGAGCCACCGCGCCCGGCCTGAAAAATCATCTTTAAAAAAATTTTTTTTTTGGCGGGGGGACTGGGTCTCCCTCTGTTCCTTGGACATGAGAGCAAGTAGCATCATGATAGCTCATTGCAACTTCAAAATGCTAGGCTTAAGTGATCCTCCTGCCTTAGCCTCCCGAGTTGCTGGAAATACAGGCATGTGCCACCATGCCCAGCTAATTTTTTTTCTTTTTTTTTTCCTCCACATGCCCAGCTAATTTTTATTCTATTTTATTTTATTTATTTTTTATTTTTTTTTTGAGATAGAGTCTCGCTTTGTTGTCCAGGCTAGAGTGAGTGCCATGGCGTCAGCCTAGCTCACAACAACCTCAAACTCCTGGGCTCAAGCGATCCTACTGCCTCAGTCTCCCGAGTTGCTGGGACAACAGGCATGCGCCACCATGCCCGGCTAATTTTTTATATATATATATATCAGTTGGCCAATTAATTTCTTTTCTATTTATAGTAGAGACGGGGTCTCGCTCTTGCTCAGGCTGGTTTCGAACTCCTGACCTCCAGCAATCCACCCGCCTCGGCCTCCCAGAGAGCTAGGATTACAGGCTTGAGCCACCCTGCCCGGCCTATTTTATTTTTTTATGTAGAGAAGGGGGTGGGGTGGGGTCTTACTGTGTTGCTAAGTCTGGTCTTGAACTCTGATCTCAAGTGATCCTCCTGTCTCAGCCTCTCAAAGTGCTAGGATTCCTAGCACTCTGGGAGGCCAAGGCAAGAGGATCACTCAAGGTCATGAGTTCAAAACCAACTGAGCAAGAGTGAGACCCTGTCTCTACTAAAAATGGAAAGAAATTAATTGGCCATCTAAAATATTCTTTTTAAAAGTGCTAGGATTAACGTGTGAGCCACCATGCTCAGCTGAGGATAATAATTTTTTAAAATGGATCTTGTCCTTAATGTTTATAACCTATAGACAGTAGTAGACACACAAAAACAGTCTAAGAATATAAAGTAACAGGAAGTGCAAATAAATGTGGTTGCAAACCAAGAGCAGTGAACCAGGAATAGAATTTTGGAAAAGACAACAAAGATAGAGAAAGGGGAAGAAGCAGTGTGTGAAAGCACGGAGTTAGGAATGAGCAAATTATGTAACAAGAAAGCTTTCACTTAAAGTGAACAAAATTGAGAAAAATATCCCATGGCTTCCATCAAGACTCTAGAGAGCTGGGTTAGGGAAACATTTAGATGTCTAATTGCCTGAGAAAGCAAAGTGGCTTCCAAGGCAGTGGTTCCCACCCTAACTGCCTCGATGACATGGGAGCCAGTGGACAGTGAGCCAGTTCCTGTTATTTCCAAAAGCCTACAGAAAATGGAACACTTGCTTGCAATACTTCTGTACAGATTTTTTTAAAAAAATCTTTACTGGCTTAAAAACAAAAACGTGCTATATTAAAAAACCTTCCAAGGCTAGGCACAGTGGCTCACGCCTGTAATCCTAGCACTCTGGGAGGCCGAGGTGGGCACATTGCTTGAGGTCAGGAGTTCGAAACTAGCCTGAGCAAGAGTGAGACCCCGTCTCTACTATAAATAGATAGAAATTAATTGGCCAACTAATATATATAGAAAAAATTAGTCGGGCAGGGTGGCACATGCCTATAGTTCCAGTTACTTGGGGAGCTGAGGCAGGAGGATTGCTTGAGCCCAGGAGTTTGAGGTTGCTGTGAGCTAGGCTGATGCCATGGCACTCACTCTAGCCTGGGCAACAAAGCAAGACTCTGTCTCAAAAAAAAAAAACAAAAAAAAAAAAACAAAAAAAAAAGCTTCCAAACTGATGTATATACAGTAAAAAGTAAAAGATCGAACCATGTACCCTCTGACACCCACATATCCCATTATCCCAATCTACCTCCCCAGAGTAACCAGAGTGATTTGGTGTGTATAGTGGCAGTTTATAAATATGCAACCATATATACATAAATATTAGCTAATATTATTATTAGAGCATAGCTGTATCATCATTTAACCATTCCCTCATGATAGATATTTAGATTGTTTCCAATTTGCCCTATTACGAAAATGCTTCATTGAATATCATTTCACATATATTAAAATCTTGCTTGAGTGCCTTTGCTTTTTGCTGGTATTATAGTCAATCAGTATCATAATTCAGTATATTATTTCATGGAAAAATGAATTAACTACTGAGCTCATGAATGTAGTTTTGTAAAAAGTCTTTCAAAACAGTTCCTTAGTCAGGGAAGTGACTAAAGGGATGTCCAGTGCCACCTGAAGGGAGCACTAGGGTGGTTAGTCTTGGTCTTTTCATTCTTACCACTGACTGGAGCTGGAAGGTTTGCCAGAAGTGTCCTTCACACATGCTGTTCTCTATTGTGGAATAGATGGGAAGAGGACTCGGAGGGCATGTAGAAGGACTGTGTGACAGTGACAGCCGAGGGTTAGCATCTTAGACCTCGGCTGCCCTCTCCCCCTCACACTTCTCAGAAGAGATTTACATTTACAGCCTCCCCTTCATTCTTTCACAGTCATACCTCTCTTCACTTGCTTCCTACCATATCTGGTAAGTCCTGTTGATTTTTCTCGTGAGATGAGAGGAGAAATCACCTCCAGAATTTGGAATAGGATCACTCTGTGAAGGAAACTCTGGGACCCTTAGATAAAAAAATTGTTCCCTCAATGTTCTCAATAAAAGGTGAATATGGAGGTGTCCTGGGGAGTGACCCTGAATTCTTCCTTAGCACCATAAACAGGAAACCCAGCCCTGCCTAGAGGCCAGCCTGGTCATCTCCAAAGAAGAAGAGTGTCCTTGGGTCCCAGCCACCCTGTGTTGCTCCTCACCCCATAAAGAATTTCTCCATATTACCCATCTTGAAGGACCTGGGCTAGGTTTTATTAAAGGAACTAACAGATTTCCTTATACCTTGAGACACTGAAAACATAAGAGTCAACTCATAATGGTCTAGATTAACAACCTGTAGAAATAATTTACCATAAAAGATGGTTTATGGCCGGGGGCGGTGGCTCAAGCCTGTAATCCTAGCTCTTTGGGAGGCGGAGCGTTTGAGCTCAGGAGTTCGAGACCAGCCTGAGCAAGAGCGAGACCCCATCTCTACTATAAACAGAAAGAAATTAATTGGCCAACTAAAATATATATAGAAAAAATGAGCTGGGCATGGTGGCACATGCCTGTAGTCCCAGCTACTTGGGAGGCTGAGGCAGCAGGATTGCTTGAGCCCAGGAGTTTGAGGTTGCTGTGAGCTAGGCTGATGCCACGGCACTCACTCTAGCCTGGGCAATAAAGTGAAACTCTGTCTCAAAAAAAAAAAAAAAAAAGATGGTTTATATTTAAGTTGCTGATGTTCAGCCACAGTGGCTAAGGTCTGGTCTCAGGAAAAAACAACTGAAGTTTAGAGAGACCTAAACGTACCAAGCCTGGCTGAAGAAAGAACGAGTAACCAAGAGCAAATGGTCTGCCTAGGGCTTAGAAAAGGGTAATCCAAAGAGCAAAGTCAGGGTTCTCCAGAGAAATAGAATCCATTTTCATTTTTTATTTTATTTAAAAAAATGTTTTTGAGATAGGGTCTCTCTCTGTTGCCCAGGCTAGTATATTGTGACATCATAGCTCACTGCAACATCAAACTCCTGGGCTCAAGCAATCTTCCCCCTTTAGCTTCCCAAGTAATTGAGGCTACAGGCATACACCACCATGCCTGGCTAATTTTTACTTTAATTTCTTGTAGAGATAGGTCTCAATATGTTGCTCAGGCTGGTCTTGAACTCCTGGCCTCAAGCAATCCTCCTGTCTCAGCCTCCCAAAGTGCTGGAATTACAGGTGTGAAGCGCTGCACCTGACCAGAACATGTTTTTATATAGATTGTATTTTAAGGTATTGGCTGATGTGTCTGTGGGGGCTGGCGAGTTTAAAATCTGTAGGGCAGGCCAGCAGTCTGGAAATAGGCAGTAGTGATGCTGCAGTTTTGAGGTTTTGAGGCAGAATGTTTTCTCTAGGAAACCTGTTTCTGCTTTTAAGGCCTTAAGGCATTGAATGAGACCTACCCACATCATCAAGGTAATCTCCTTTATTTAAAGTCAGCTGACAGTAGATGTCAACCACATCTATTGTCAGAACAGTTTCACTGCAATATCTAGATTACTGGTTTTAATTTTGTTCCTTCTTCTTTTTTCCTTTTTTTTAAGAGATAGAGTCTTGAGCCAAGCACAGTTGCTCATCCTATCCTCTACAAAAATATCTTGTCTCTACAGAAACTAAAACTAAAAAAAAAAAAAAAAGATGGGCATGGTGGCACACACCTGTAGTCCCAGCTACTGAGGCAGGAGGATCACCTGAGCCCAGGAATTAGAGGCTGCAGTGAGCTATGATTGCACCACTGCACTCCAGCCTAGGAAACAGAGCAAGACCTTGTCTCTTCAAAAAAGAGGGAGAAAGAGAGAGATAGGGGTGGGGCGGGGTGGGGGTGTCCTCCCATGTTGCCCAGGCTGGCCTTGAACTCCTGGACTCAAGGGATACTCTTTTTTTTTTGAGACAGAGTCTCACTTTGTTGCCCAGGCTAGAGTGAGTGCCATGGCGTCAGCCTAGCTCACAGCAACCTCAAACTCCTGGGCTCAAGCAATCCTGCTGCCTCAGCCTCCCAAGTAGCTGGGACTACAGGCATGTGCCACCATGCCCGGCTAATTTTTTCCATATATATTAGTTGGCCAATTAATTTCTTTCTATTTATAGTAGAGATGGGGTCTCGCTCTTGCTCAGGCTGGTCTCGAATTCCTGAGCTCAAAGGATCCGCCCACCTCGGCCTCCCAGAGAGCTAGGATTACAGGCGTGAGCCACCTCGCCCGGCCCTCAAGGGATACTCTTGCCTCAGTCTCTGAGTAGCTGGGACTACAGGCGCACACCTCTGTGCCAGGCTTAGATGAGTGTTTGATTAAATATCTGGGTAGTATAGGCCAGCCAAGTTGACACATTAAACTAACCAGCACACAAGGTATTCTAGTCTTCATCCAGCCCTAACCTGTTTGAAACAGATACTAAAGTGAGGATATGAGTTAGGTCACTGGAGAGAGGAACAAGCCCTGGTTGCAAGCTCTTTCCATAAAACAGGAGCTTTGAAACTTTATTAGGTACCAGACGTGATTTCTAAGCACTCTGCTTATAGCAAGTCATTTAATTATCACAGCAAACTTCTGATGTAAGCAGTATTACTGCCTCCATGTTACACATGAGAAAACTAAGTAAGGTGCAGAGAGATCAGGTAACTTATGCAATGTCACCAAGCTGTAAGTTGAACCCACCATGAACCTTAGCATGAATCCAGGCAGTTTGGCTATAGAATATGTGGTCCTAAGACCCTCTGATGTCCTAGGTCCAAACATATACCCTCCAAGCAACATCATGTTTGTGGATTTGGCTTCCCTGGTTCCTTGACTCTGGAAAGAGGATGCACCATATGTCAAATGAGAATCCCCATGGGCATGGTGGCTCACACCTGTAATCCTAGCACTTTGGGAGGCCAAGGTGGAAGGATTGCTTGAGGTCGGGAGTTTGAGACCAGCCTCAGCAAGAGTAAGACCCCGTGTCTACAAAAAGATAGAAAAATTAGTTGAGTGTAGTGGTGCGTGCCAGTAGTCCCAGCTACTACTCAGGAGGCTGAGACAGGAGGATCGCTTGAGCCCAGGAGTTTGAGGCTGCAGTGAGTTATGATGATGCCATTGCACTCTAGCTCCAGCAAGAGAGCAAGACCCTGTGAGGGTGGGAGGAAGAGTATCCCTGCCCCTGGAAAGTGCTATCCTTGACATTGGCAATGTAGTGTATTTTATTATTATTATTATTATTATTTTTTTTTTTTGAGACAGAGTTTCACTTTATTGCCCAGGCTAGAGTGAGTGCCGTGGCGTCAGCCTAGCTCACAGCAACCTCAAACTCCTGGGCTCAAGTGATCCTGCTGCCTCAGCCTCCCGAGTAGCTGGGACTACAGGCATGTGCCACCATGCCCGGCTAATTTTTTCTATATATATTTTAGTTGGCCAATTAATTTCTTTCTATTTATAGTAGAGATGGGGTCTCGCTCTTGCTCAGGCTGGTCTCGAACTCCTGAGCTCAAAGGATCCGCCCACCTCGGCCTCCCAGAGAGCTAGGATTACAGGCTTGAGCCACGGCGCCTGGCCAATTTCAGTCTTTTTAAAAA
>VSMD01067623.1:0-17202 GCA_008750895.1 Mirza zaza
CCTTTCCTGGTTTTGGTATCAGAGTAATATTTGCTTCATAAAAGGTGTCGGGGAGGTTTCCGTTCTTCTCAATGTTGTGGAATAGTTTCTGCAAGATAGGTACTAGTTCTTTGTAAGTGTAGTAAAATTTGGGTGTGAAACCATCTGGACCAGGACTTTTCTTTTTAGGGAGATTTTTAATTGCTGTTTCTATTTCAGCTGTTGAGATTGGTCTGTTCAGGGAATCTATTTCTTCCTGGTTGAGCCTAGGGAGGCTGTGTGTTTCTAGAAATTTGTCCATTTCTCCACATTTTCCAGTTTGTGTGAATAAAGATTTTTGTAGTATTCATAAATTATATCTTGTATCTCTTTGGGATCAGTTGTGATGTCTCCTTTTTTGTTCCTGATGGAGCTTATTAGAGATTTCTCTTTTCTGCTTTTTGTTAGCTTAGCCAGTGGCGTGTCAATTTTGTTTATTTTTTCAAAGAACCAACTTTTTGTTTTATTATTCTCCTGAATAGCTTCCCTGTTTTCAATTTCGTTTAGTTCTGATTTGATCTTGTTGATTTCACTTCTTCTGCTGGGTTTGGGGTTGGTCTGTTCTTCTTTTTCCAGCTATTTGAGTTGTTTCATTAGATTATCTATTTGTGATCTTTTTGACTTTTCGTTATAGGCATTTATGGAGATAAACTTTCCTTTCAGAATTGCTTTAGCTGTGTCCCTATAATTTCTAAAGTACCACTAAATGATTAGTAAGTACAAACATTTAAAAAAGTATAGGGAAAAACAGAACAATGATAAAATTATCCATCTAGAAAACATAAGAAAAACAAAAAAGCATGAAATAATATGAAAGGCAGATACAACAGAAACACAGAATATTATACAGATACAAACCCAAATATATTAGTCATTACGTTAAATGGAAGTGAAAAGTATTTAATTTAAAATTAAAGAATATCTATATTGGACTGAAAATAAATTCAAACTCTAAATTCCATTTATAAGAATATTATGTATAATATAAGATCACCGAATGACTGAAAGTAAATCATAGGGAAACTCTTACCTTGGAAATAATAACTAAGGGGAAGCTAATAGACTATGTTAATTTTGAATGAAATAGACTTTAAGGAAAAAAAATATTTATTTAAATATAAAGAGAATCACTTTATAATGATAAAGACTCCTTTTTACCAGAGATGAATTTAAATCCATAAGTTCTTAATAACATAGCTTCAAAATAAATAAGCCTAAATTTACAAGATTACAGGAGGAAATAGACTAGTCATGGGGGAAAGTTTTAACACATCTTTCTCAGTAATTAATAAAATAAGCAAACAATTCAATGAGGATACTGAAGTCATTAGCAGTATGATCTACAGAATGTACTCAATGAACATATATTAGACACTACATACAACAACTTCAGAATATAGGGACTACTAGAAACAAATGAGCAGGTAATTAATCACATCACTCCAGAGGAAGCCACATTCCTGATATATGAGAAAGATACTCCCTGTCATTGTACAAACAACAAAAAGCATGACATTACATGGCAGCACTATGCTTTTAAAGCACAGACTAAAAATTTGTACAATTAATTGCATCTTTAACCATTTCGTTGCTGCCCAATTGATTCCAAAGAACAGTTAAGCCTAAGCTCCTAGGCTAGAAGATTGCTGTCTTAGGTTCCTTCAAAGTGTTCATCGTGTCTAATCCACAAGGAATTATCATTACTTGAGGTAGGATATTGATTTTGTTTATATGCAAATTGTAAATAAAGAGCATTAGTATCATCTCTAGTCCACATTCTTAATGTAAGCATACGTGCAATAATGCTGACCAGATTTTAAATTCTCATTTCTATCTTGAGGAATTTAGATAAGAAGGGGGGCAATATATAAGAGACCATGCACAATGCCAGATCTGGGAAGTCAAGCTTTGAAGCTGGGGTTTGATTTTATATACACTGAACATCACATCAAGTTTTCATGGCAGGGTATTAACACATACAAAGTAATATTTTAGGATGTCTATGATTGATTAGCTAGACAAGAAACAGGAGCCAAAGCAAATCTGTAAGGAGGCCTTTACAATACCTGTGTGTGGGTAATTACTTTGCACTTTCCAAGTGGCTTAAATGAATAAAAATTATCTTCATGTACCCTTGAGAAAAAATTTTAATGTTACTATTATATTGTAGAGAAAAGAGAAAACTCACAGTTATTGGCAGTAAAGAGAAGCCTGTGGTTTAGAAGAAGATGGAAACCATCAAAATAAGGTCAGTAGCTGAGAATGCGTGGATTCGATTTGAATAGAGGACAGACAGCACATCTTCCCAGTGAACCAGTCCACTTTATCCTAAACAGAAAACAGATTCAAAAAAAGGCCTAACTGTTTAGAACATTTCAAATATGAGTAGCTGCAAACATGAATAAATCTATCTTTTGGACTTCAGACAAATTTATATAATTAATTAATTGACACTCATATTTGTTCATACAGTACTACATTTAGCAAGTAAAAAACTAAGCAACATAAAAATGGTGCCCTCAGGATGATTTAGGGGACAAGGAATGTTATTGGACCAATGACTTCACATGACAGGGGCAAAGAAGGACAGCGGAGATGGGATCTAGCTTTCAAGGTACACACATCGAATGAAGGCAGTGCCGTTGAAGAACTAGAAGCTCATATCTATGCTTCCTTTGTGTTTTTTCAGCTTAGAATTGTTATTCTGTCTTTTTCCCAGAATAGTACTAATGTTTGTTTGTGCTGGAGCCAAAGGCTCTACCTTACTTCAAACAAGTACTTCTCAATCAAGGGGTTAATTAAAACTACACATTTGTTTCAAAAAATGATCATTGGAAATATGAGGAATGGAAGGAATAATGCTTTAGAAAAAGGCTACCTACTTTACTGGGCAAATAATTTTGGGTGACAGTTCTCTTTATAATATTCTTATTAAATTAAATTATATATTTTATTTTTTTAAAAAAGGATTTTATATAGTTGTAAATAATAGCCCCAAATTAAAACTATTAGTTTATGAAAAATTAAAACTCTTAAATAGTTTATAGGAAATATGTTATTTATATATTATCTGTGTTTCTATATTTCAAAAAAAATCATTAGTTAGAAATGACATTTTATCTCTAGTCATTGCAATATCAGTGTTCCATGTTTTAGGGAATCACTATTAATACAAACATCTAGAGGAGAAGCCCTGGGGCTTGGAATTAAGAAAATGAAGTATTAGTCCTGTCATAGAAAGGAGACCTTCAAAGAACTAATTTTAACCTCTTTTTCTCATCCTTAAAGGGGACTCTCTTGATATGAAATCATTGTATATAATGATATAGCATTTTATACATTTGTATTAACCTTTTACAAAGTGTATTTATTTCAGTGTACATGTAGTTCCATTCACTGAGAACTACATCATATTTGATGATATAGTTATCAAATATCAACTATATCATATTTGATGATATAAGAACATATGTTCTTAGTTAAAAAGATCTAATTCTATCTGATTTAATCAATTGTTCATCTTTGAAATGGAAAACCTGAATTTGCTAGTTAAAAATAGGTGGACAAATTGGAGTACTGGTTAGCTATGTTATTAAAGGCTCAAGTGAGTATCTGAAAAAAGATGGATAAAGTTTACTTTTCATTTTCTCAAAATGGAAAACTGGCCAAGGCATTTTGGCAGGTGTCTCTCCAAGCCAGCCACATTTCCATAAGAAATAGCTATGTGCAATCTTTCTTCTTTAGGCAGTTTCCTGATAATAAACACTGTTGCCAGTTCTATTGGATGAACATTTCACAATTTTTATCTGAGATTTTTGTTGTTACTTAATTTTCTGCTTTGAAAAGAATATTTTCCTCTTTTGGGAGAGTTGGATAAAATTTTAAATCATTTTTATATCCCATCTTGCATTAAGTCAACTCATATATATAGAATAACTACTATGTGCAAGATAGTTTGCTTTCTGCAGGAAGATGAATAAGACACAATTCTTGTCTTTAAAGAGTTCACACGTTAGTGAAAAAGCCCCAAAAGCTAAATGGCAATGCTAAGCCCAAGAAATAATGAGAAAAATTGTGAAGGAATAACTAACTTTGCCTGAGGGATATAGGGAAGGCATCATCCAGGTGGTGACATTTGGGCTTACTCTTGAAGAGTGGGTTGGAGTTTGACAAGTGAAGAAGAAAGAGGAAGGAACATATCCAAGCAGAGGGAACATTGTGTTCATAGGTAGCAGTTTGTGAGAAAACATGGTACATTGAGAGAACAGCAAAAGAGAGTGTGACTTTTTTTTTATTGGAAAAAGAATGAGATAATGCTGACAACATCAGTATGTAGAATATATTGAAGAATAGAGAGACTATAGGCCAAGAGAACAGATCAGAGAAAAATGAAAGTGAAATAAAATATGAAATTGGAACAGGGTAGTGTCTTAAATTAATAAGGAGAACACAAAGTTGTAAAAAAAATTTCTAAAGTATAATTGATAATATTTTATAATGATTTTTAAAAAGGTAATCTTAGCATAGAATGTGAGAACTTTAAGTCAGAGGGTCAATTTTGTTTATACTTTAAGTTAGCTCTAATACAGGCAGTGGAAATAGTATGGGAGAAACAAATGCTCCCCTCAATCACAATCTCTAACAATGACACTTTTCAGATATTTTGAAGACATTATATTGATTTACAATAGCAAGTTCTGATGGAAACGTAATAGATGAAGCAAAGTGAAAGTGCAAGTCTTTCTGTTTAGTATGTTATTATAACATGAATGATTGGATCATGAAATGTACAGAATAAGTGAACATGGCTGCTGCTATATTATAGGCCATTTCCATCTCCAACCCATTAACAAAATCAGATTCCCAGCCTGGTGTCATCCCCTGATTTTCTTCCCATTATATCAGATCATGAAAAACCTTTTGACTGATTGGTGCTTAGTAAATACCTGTTAAATAAATGGGTTTAAAAAATAAATGAATAATGCCAAAAGCCCAACTGTCTACATAAACACTGTATAGAGATCTAAAAGAAGTAGTTAAATTACCAGGTGATCAATCTTAGCAGGTAAAGACAAAAGTAGTTTTGACATTTGTATATAACACAGTGCTGATTATTACAATAAAATATGGGATAATTGCATCATATACATGGGAAAATAAAGAAGATTCTATAAATTAGTTATCCCCTCAAACGGAAATATATTATGTGTGCTGTGTGCAGTGTGCCTGGCAAAAACATATAGGTCGAAGGTAAAAAGGTAGATAGGGGTATACAGTATACAGATACAGATACAATATACTGATACAGTATACAGATTACTGTATACTGAATGCAATAGAAAGACATTAAATTCTTTTAAGAATATGGGTAAGATGATAAGATTTGTGGTGTAAAGTTAAATCTACCTACAAGGAGGATAATTTATTAGGTGAACATCACAGTGGATGACAGAGAAATAAGTCAGAGGTTTTGTTTTTTTGTTTGCAGAGATTTGAGTGGCTTAGGTTAAAATGGTAGCCTTGTATATATAAAATAGAGGATGGATTTAAGAAAGATTTATAAGGTAAAATAGACAGAGTTTGATGATGAACTGGAAATGTGATGTGATAGTTGAGGAAAAGGAGATGTCAAGATTTCCAGCTTGCATGACGGGATGCATGGTGGGGCCTTCCACTGAGGTAGAAGAGAATAGGATATGACCAGGTAAGTGATAGAGTGGGGATAACATTATAATTTTTGTTGTGGGGAGATGACAAGTTTATGAGGAGGTCGAAGGATGAAGACATAAATTTGAAAGTCATCTGCACATATGTAGTAGCCAAATAAAATTTTCTTGGGAAAATTTTTAGTATGAGAAGTAAAAAGAATTTCTAAATAAGTTTTGAAGAACTCTAAATATTTAATGGACAAGTTGGGCATGAGACAGAAAAAGTATGACAAAAAAAGCAGTAGCTAACTCAGGAGTATGCTGTGTCATGGAAGCCTAGGGAAAAGAGATTTTCTACAATGAAGGTGTGGTCACACCAAGTACTGCCAAGAATTACATTACTCATGAATTCAATAATGTCTATTTTGTTCTGTGACATGGTGGTCCTTGGTGACTCCAGGAAGAACCATTTCAAGAGAGTAATGAAAGCCAGGCTGGAATGTTTTGAGAAGTAAATAGGAGGTAAAGAAATAACAAGTGAAGTGTAAATCAAGTTCTTTCAAAATGTCTTTAAGGAAGAAAACAGGGAAGAGCAAAGAAAGAAGTATCCATAAATATGGATTTGAGGGAAGATACTTTTGTTGTTGTTGCTAAGACACTATTTTTTCTCCTAATAGGAGAGACTCTACCATGTTTCAATACCTGTGAGAAGAATCCAACTGAGAGTGTAAAATGATAATAGAATAAGGTTTCTCATTATGCCCAAGGAAGTGATATTTTGAATCAAAGGAAGACAAAGAGAAAATAGGACAGATGGTACACACATGGGAAACACATTCTTATTGGGATACCCAAAGTTTGATGAAACAAATGAATATAGTTATGAGGAAAATAAAGCACAAATAAAATACATGTACTGTAGTCACTCACTACTGGCTATAGCATAGTTTGTATGATGTGCTCAGTATCAATCAATTTCATGGATTGGATGAACTCGTTAGTAATTTCATGCTTTTGTCACTCTCTCCCACTAAAGGAAATTGGAATGAAAGTAAAGTAAAATTACTATAGGGATAATTTGAATATTTTGAATATATTTAAATGTGTACTTTATCATTAGTAACAGATCACTTGCAATTTACTTCAAAACCAATGAAGGCAAGAATGATATTGAAACATAAAGAGGTAAGAATCGCTTCTTTAGATGACAGTCACTTCCATACACAAGTGTCTTTTACACTAATGGTCTTGATGGAAGAATAGCTTTCGCTGTAGAATAGGAAGAGGTTAAGACTGAAGCAAAAAAACATCCAATATCCATATCCTTAAAAATACTGTTTATGCTTATGAAAAGTATGTTATTTAGCCTTCTAAACAAGTTTAGATCCTTCATTGCTTTTGATAGAAGTATCCTGTTTGGAGGATTTTTCATATTTCTTTGCTTGAGCAGACATTACCTTCTCAGTCTATTGGCAGTACAGAATTACATGCATCTGAAAGAGATTTAGAAGATTTTCTCAAAAGTACCAATGAGGAGGTGAATTCCACTCAGTGAATCTTGCTTTGACTTGGTCCAGAAGAAACCCATTGCCTCAATTAGAACTTAAAGTTTGTTCTTGAGTGGAAAGGGGCCTTTGTGATCACAAGGTTTTCAAGCCTGAACCAATAACATTTTGACAGAGGCTAAATGTGATCAAAAGAAACTGAGGACAAAGGTTGCCTTTATCTTTTCCTTTCAAAATATCAAAACAGCTCTTTTACATTAAAGTCATACAAAGAAGCTAGATTTTATAGGTAGAACTATGGTAACACTTGGTAATTACTGGCCGACAAAGAACTAGGATTAGATGTAAGATTATGGGTTTAGTTCTTCTACGTTTGAAAGAGATATGGAGCCTACCAGGGTTTTCAAGAACAAAGTATACTAGAAGTTCTACAAGGAATGAGGTGAACTGACATAACCAATTGGAGTTGCAAACATTCCCATAGGAAAAAAAGGGAATACTATGCCACTATTTTGAGAAATTTAAGCATAAGAGTTTAGATGTTAGATTTTAGACTTAATTATCTTTTAAGCCTATTCTATAGAAGCAAATATGAAGTTATACAAATTCTACATATACAGTGGCAGCATAATAGGAGCAAATCGCTTGTTCAGAAACACAATTGAGAGATGGTAATGCCCCACTTATTTAAGTGATTTTATATGAGGGTCTCAAAACCCAGAGGAAATGTACCAAGGATGATGGATGAAAGTGCAAAATGGAATTGTCAGCCTGTAGCTGAAGCATTGATGAAATGGCTGAGTAGGTAACAGTATACTTATGGAGACCTTGAAAGAGAGAAGACATGGCCTTGAGTTTTTCCATTCAATTATTCTAATTTATAAATTAAAAATTTAAGCTTATTATCCAATTGAAATAAGTCTTTTTTTATATATAAGAATACTACTTTGATTTTTTTCCAGTGGTGCTGATGTGGTTTGTACTTTTTTTTTTTTTTTCGAGACAGAGTCTCGCTTTGTTGCCCAGGCTAGAGTGAGTGCTGTGGCGTCAGCCTAGCTCACAGCAACCTCAAACTCCTGGGCTCAAGCGATACTTCTGCCTCCCAAGTAGCTGGGACTACAGGCATGCGCCACTATGCCCGACTCATTTTTTCTATATATATTAGTTGGCCAATTAATTTATTTCTATTTATAGTAGAGACGGGCTCTCACTCTTGCTCAGGCTGGTTTCAAACTCCTGACCTTGAGCAATCTGCCTGCCTTGGCCTCCCAGAGTGCTAGGATTACAGGCGTGAGCCACTGCGTCTGGACTGGTTTGTACTTTGAATTCTCTTGCCATATATTTGTTGGGAGAATTATCAAAACTTCACTCCATGACTGAAGGAGGACAAGAGAATATCTAGAATTTTAAAATATCTAGATTTTCTTATGAAAGACTTTTTATGCAAATATATATCAACCAACATTATTGGTTTGTATTTTCAGAGTCTGGATGCATTTTCAATCATAAATAAATGTTCACATATTGAATGACTTATGTCGAAAAAAGTTACAGAAATTGCAGGCTTTTACATGGGCATTTATAGCAGCTTTATTCATAATTGCCAAAACTTAGAAGCAATCATGATGCCTTTCAGTAGGTAAATGGATAAATAAACTGAAGTACATCCAGACAATGGAATTATTATATGGTGCCCAAAAGAAATGAGCAAGCAAGCAATGAAAAGACAGGGGGGAAACTTAAGTGCCTATTACTAAGTGGAAGAAACCAATCTGAAAAGGCTACACACCATGTCATTCCAACTATATGACATTCTGGAAAAGGAAAAACTGTGGAGACAAGACAAAGATCAGTGACTTCCAGGAGGAGGGGAGAAGAAGGGATGAAGAGGTGAAGCAAAGAGGAATTTTAGGCAGTGAAACTATTCTTTATGATGCTATGATGGTGGATACATGCCATTGTACATTGTCAAAATCTACAGTATGTGCAACATCAAGAGTCAATCCAAATGAAAGCTATGGCTCTAGGGTGATAACAATTGTCAATGTAGGTTCATTGATTAAAACAAATGTGTCACCCTGGCTCAGGAGTTGAGAGTGATGGAGGCTGTGTATGGGGGAGGGGAGCAAGGAGTATATGAGAACTCTCTGTACTTTCTGCTCAGTTTTGCTATGAACCTAAAACTGTAGTAAAAAAAAGTCAGTTTAAAAGAAAAAAAAAGTGCAAGTCTTTAAGACCTATGTAACTCTTCCTCTGATATCTAGTGGAGGAAAAAAGAGAAGGATGGAAGAAAGGAGTGTACTATTTCTCAGCAAGAAACATTGGAAAACTATATGAATTCCTTGTTTTTCTTTCTTATTATTCCAATATTTGAATTAATCCTGACACTCTGCATTAATCATTGCAAGAAATTTCAACTATAGAATAAGCAAAAAGTGGGGAAGAGTAGATAAAGAAAAGGGCAGGAACTAAAGAGATATCTTCAATTAATCAAAATATTAATACCAGTTCCGATTTATTATGGTGAAATGAGTGCACATATTATTCTTCTTGCCTTAAAATAATAGAAAAATAATTAAGAAAATAAATGTCAATAGTAAAAAATGTGGTAAACAATGTGTTTCATGATATATTTTAGTAGATAAAATGAAAGTGGGATAAGATTGATGGATGAGTAGCAAAGAAAGCTGAAAGATGGACTATGCTCACAGAGAACTGAAACCCGGGAAAGAATCAATTCTGATTCATTGAACATTACAGAAACTCTGGACTCAGAGAGCGCTGAGGACTAAGATAATGGTGGTAAGATGTGGTAATAAAATCTGATGTTTAATAGAAAGTTTTAAACAGTAATATATTTTCCTTCTGTCTTCCTCATACTCACTTTGAACTCCCTACAGCTAGCTTGGGGAAACGTGGGAATGAATTCAAGGCAACTGGGGCAGTGAAAATCAGAAGAATCTTAGGAAATTTGGTGGCAAGAACATTCACTACTGAGAAGCATAGTAATTGTGATTTTTTTGGATACAAAGAGAATAAAGATAATTTTAGCATACATCTTGACTTTTTAGTGAAGAACACTTTACATTACTATAAAATATAAATGATGTGATATGGTTGTCAATTTTTTAAATAACTCTATAGTCAAATAATGGAAAAGAACCATAGCTTCAAAAATAAAATATAAATATTAGTCACTCTCAAAATGTGAAAATCAATGTGTAAGAGGCAGGTAATGGAAAGTGCAACTGGAGTTTCTTACCAAATGGTGAGCCATTTAATAGCCTATGGCTGAGGAGACAAATGGGGAATTTATGAGTAAACAAAAAAAAAAATTAGGGTTTAGGAATGCTGTCTGAATGTTGACGTGAAAAGAAATTTAGAATAGTGATAACTACAGGATTTAAAGAAATAAAGCAGTAGTATTAATAAACTAAATTCTTACCTCTTGGCATAAAATAAAGAGACGATGCCTAAAACAAATTATTAAGTAGTGGAATAAGATTATGTATTATTTAGGCTTATTGGGTGCTTCTGAGGAGAAGAACTGGTAGAAATATATGGTAAGACAGTGAATTATTGCTTTGTTATGAAACATTTTGTAATATTTGATTTTTAAAATTATCCAAGTTAATTACTTTGATTAAAATTTGAAAATAAACAAATGCAATGTCATTTTATTTTGTAAAAAAATTGCTGAAAAATATTACAAAATGGATTTGTATTGATTATAAAAAACTGAGTGGACTTTTTTTTATAGCTTCATTATCTTCGACAATATTTCATGCTTTTAAATCTGAGTGGGAATTGAGAGTGCTTTATAAGACAATCTCAGATCTTCAAAATTTGAACCTAAACTTGATCATATAACAAATAAATCATATGCTAGATTATATTCTATTGCTTTGACTACAGAATGAATTTCAAATTTCCTAATATCAAATACAATGAACACTATCTACCAACTAGCTACAATGGCCTTTTTTCATTAAACATAGTAGTTTATGCAGGCTTTTGAATAAGGCTATGCTCATTTCAATTTTATGATCTTGGATAAGTTCTATAACCTCTCAAAGTGAGCTAATTATATAAAGTTAGCTTTTGGTCCCTCCTTTTGCAAAATGGGAATCATGTTTATTATGAAATATCTGCTAAATTCTTAGCAGAGTATCTAGCATACAGAAAGTGTTGAGTAAATATTAGTATTATTAATATTTTTGAGTGTTCCTTCTAACTAAAACTTTTTCCATGTAGCCCACATTACAGTGACATTGGTGTACTTACTAGACCTTGATTACAAGACATTTCTTTTGTAGCATTCTGCAGGTATAATCATTTATTTAACATTTCATTTTTATTTGTTGAAATGTCTGTAATTTAGAGGAGTAGATTATACTTTTTTTAAGAGTAGAAACTATGTTAAATTCAATTGTGTATGCCCTAACTCATTAGTGCCTCACATAGGAAGTATGTATTAAAATAAATTCTCTTAAAAAGAAAATAATTTTAAAAAATCCAAAAATTATGTGGAATTCTTAATTAAAACTCCAGAATACTGGGCTTTAGGAATAGAGATGTATTTATAGTTTTTAGGTGTTTTCAAGTTCACTAACTCCTTTACTCTTTAAAAATTTGGTGAGGATAATGTTATCATTATACCCATTTAAAAATATTTAACATCGACAAGAGAGAGGATTCCACATATTTACTGATCTAGAATTAAAATTATGAGTAATAATAATTTTAAAATCCCTCCCAGGTTATTATTTCTTATAGTTAGTCCCAAACCATTTCTTATAGTTTGTTAGTCACTATTAGAAAGTGACTGAACTAGCATTGAAACACATCATAATTCCTAATATAGCATTCTATCACTAAACATTTCTATTCTTTCCCTAGTAAAAGATAAACATTCAGTTGTTCATGACACTAAAATCCAAAAAAGCATTAGCTTTTTGAAATTCAAGAAAAACATTGAGCATAGATTGCTGAGATGCTTTAAAACACGAACAAGGCTGGGCACAGTGGCTTACACTTGTAATCCCAGCACTTCGGAAGGCCAAGATGGGAGGACTTGAGACCAGGAATTTGAGACTAGCCTGGGCAACATAACAAGATCCTGTCTCTACAAAAAAATTTTAAAAGTTAACCAGGTGTGGTGCTGCAGACCTATAGTCCTAGCCTTGCTACTTGAGAGATTAAGGGAGGAGGATCACTTCAGCCCAGGAATTCAAGGTTGCAGTAAGCTATGATCAAACTACTGCCCTCCAGCCTGAGTGACATAGAAAGGTGAGACTCTCTCTAAAAAAATAATAATAATGTACTAACAATATAGAATTAAGTATATAATTTAGGAAAATTGCATATCATCGAGAAAATAAAATGGTTTAGTGTTGTTTAGGTACTTCTGTTAGTCACAATAGCAATTTTAGTATTGTTTAAAACCTAGAAGTTATTTTGTGCAAAGACATATTATATTATTTAATGATAGACACTCAGAAGAAAATTAATGTTTGCCATTACTTCTCTGTCTACTCTTGGCTAAATCACTCCAAGTCTCTATGTTTCAGTTTCTTCATCTGTAGCATGTTCTATGTTCCTTTCCAGTCTCGCATGCTATGATGCTGTGAAAATCCCTTTAAAATAAAATGAGCAACTGAACAGCAAAAGGCGGGGGAGATAGGAGATTACTGAACACATTAAGGCAGCATAATGTTCTTATATAATACAGCATGTATTCTGTAACTTTAGGATGACTGATGTTGCTTCTTGTAATTACAGTAAAGATTATTAAATGGATAAAACAGGAAAATGGTATGTTGTGATACTGTACCCATGAAAATAAAGATGTTTCTTTAAGCTTGAAAAAAAAATTCACACATTCATGATGATTCCCTTTTGAAATGACCTTATAGAAAATGGCTTGCACTCCTTCACTCTACAGTACTTTATTCCAATGGATTAAAAAAAAAAGGATTTTTAAAGTTGGAACTCCCTTTGGGTGACTGAGCTACAAAGCATCTGTAAGACTCAGAGGCTGCCAGAAGGATTGCTGTCACCGAGAGAGGAAGATTAATAGCGATAATAGCAGGCTAGGTTTGACCCTCTGATAATCTAAGACCTCTGTGGAATAGTTATCTCAAAATTACTGTTCCTATGATGTATTTATAGAGAGGAACTAGGGCAGTGAGTGGAAGTTTCAAGCTCTAGCAAAGAAGTCTGGAATTTAAATGTATTTAATATTGAGAGAGGGATGTATGTTAAACTATGCATATTTTTATTTGAAACACATTTCTAGAAGTAGTAGATGGATTATGTTTTGGGAACTCCTAAACAGTGTAGTATTTTATCAGAATTTCATTTTGAGGTTCTATAAAAATAGTATTATCACAGCAGCCTCTAGTAACATGAGCAGTGAGAAAAAGCCAAGGAACATCTCTGTTAAAAAAAAAAATAGATTTTTAGGACTTTAGTGCACCATATGTCATTGCTGAATATGCAGCTTTCAAAATGTTCATGGCCAAGGTATAAATAAATACAGTTTATTCATTCCAGCGACAGGGATTCCTATTTGTAGTAAAACATTTAATGTGGATCCTCCAGCTCCAGATTTGATCCTCAGTTACAGACATTCATTATTGAATGAAAAGCCTTCCACGAATATCAAACAAGATCCTGTAAAATTTTAGTTAATACATTTAGGAGAAGCAAATGAAGGTTCTGCAGTGTACTGCTACTTTTGTAACTGTCTTGCATTGTCACTGTAGGACTGAAACATATGTGAAAATTCTAATAATGGTGCATAACTCTCCTGTTTATTTGTTGCTTCTATTTCTCAGACTGCCTCAGGATAGCACACAGCTGAGGGAAAACGAACACAGAATTGCTAACAGCTTGACTGCAAGGTAACAGACCAAACACATGCTTTCACAATTTCCTTTGGCGTTTGATAGGATACGGAAGTTAGAGGAGTGTGGAGAAAAAGCAGGTCTAGTCTATCAAGTGTTTTCAGATCACATGCGGAACTAACAAAAGAATGGTGACTCTTTTTTTAGGCATTTTCACAATAAGATTAAGAATAATAGATCTATTAGTTACCCTTAATCGTATTCACAAGCATCTGGTGATTAGAACATACTCATAAATTAAGACACCTTTAAATTATATAAATTAGATAGCTTAGGATTTGCTTTGAATACTTTATGAAATTGGTGACAAAAAAAAATCTGTTGTAAGTTATACTGCCATTTCCTAAGTGTTGGTAACTATCACTTTTAAAAAATGTTTTGAGATTGATCTCATGGAGACAGAGAGTAGAATGATGGTTACCAGAGGCTGGGAAGGGTAGTGAGGATGGTGGGATAAAGTGAGCATAGTTAAAGGGTGCAAAAATATAGTTAGATAGACAGAATGGACAGTATTTAATAGCACAACAAAATGACTATAATCAACAATAAATTAGTGTATACTTTAAAACAACTAAAAGAGTGGAATTGGAATGTTCCTAAGGCAAAGAAATGATAAATGCATGAGGTGATGGATAAACCAATTAGCCTGATTTCATTAATACACATTGTATGCCTGTATCAAAACATCACATGTAAATATATACAACCATTATATACCCATAATAATTAAAAATAAAAACATTAAAACAAAAAAATAAAATAAAACATTAAAAATAAAAACATTAAAATAAAAAATAAGATAAAATAATTAAAAATAAAAACAACCATTATATACCCATAATAATTAAAAATAAAAACATTAAAAAATATTTTGGGAAACAAATGAAAGAAGTTATACAAATAAATAAATAAAGTATTAATACTAAATCATTTGTCTGGTGAGAGGTTTGGGAAGGCAGATGGTAGCAAGATTTATATCATACATGAAGCACTGATTTTATTATAGCTGGACCTGACCATTAAAAGTGACATTCAGCCTTTGTCATTTGAGGCCTCATATTATCCATTTTGACTATTAAATGTTAGAAAGGAGAGCCAAAAGTTCCCTTCCACCATAACATTCTATGATACTATAAAAAGTATATATTAAAACACTGTCTAGACTAACTGTTTTCTCTATTATGGATTTTGGCTGCTTTTCCAGCTTCTTTATCTGTAAAGACTATTTATTTATATTATTACTTTACATATATGCACTGTTATGTGAAATATTTTTACAAATAGTTATAATAATATGAATATATACATACATTTTATATTCAATTAGAATCTGGGAATATGTTAACATCTCATATGAATTGTTAACAGTCTGCTGACTATAACATTTATACTCTAAATATAATTAAAGGACAACTAATGTGAAGTTTGAAAATTTCTCTATAAAATTTTAATCAATTATTTCCAATGCTTATAAAAAGATTATATTAACCTAATTCATTTTGTTCTATTTCCAAAATTCATCTTAAAATACAAATCTTTAAATTTCACTGAGATCCAAACATTTTATTTGAAAGAGCCTCTAAAGAGTATCTCTTTAGAAATGACCTTCAGAATAATCTGGCACTCATCTCTAGTTAGTGCTTTGATTTCTCCAAAGAAGTTAACCAACAATCTGTAATCATAATGACCTATTACTCTCTGCATGTACTAGAGCTTAGTCTTGCCTTTCATAAATGCAGATTCTTGTTAAGGAGGATAACAAGCTACCAATAACATTGATATTTTAGAGATTGACTCAGAGGAGAATTGGTTCTAAAAGTAAAGGTTAGCAAACAAAGGGAATGACTAAACAGGTAAACTAGCATGTTCAAACAATACAAAGACACTCTTCTCTCTATCTGATCCATAATTTTTCTTTTCTTCTTTTTTTACCTTCCCTGTAGGACTTATAGGCAAGAACTTATGGAGAGAGATAGTAGATTCAGTTTGCTTCTTAAGTCTGTCTGTATAAACTTTTGGGATTCTCAGCTGTTTTCCTCTTGGGATGCAGATGGAGAGTCTATGGAGACCATACTTAAACTTTAGAGTACAGTGCTGATATTCTAATTATTTTTTTTGTTAGAAAAATGTTTTAAAAAAGATTTATCAGGTTGATGATTATACTAGATGATCAGCAATATATATTGAGTATTTTTCCTATATCTGGTAGATTATAAAATTGTCCTTCAACCACGTTGTGCTTTGGTGTTGCCTGGGGATTACTGCAAGTTGAGTGCTTGATGCTTAGTAGGAATTTAATAAACACATGTTGAATGAAATATTATAAGAAATGATTTGGTCTTTTCGGTTTTATTATCAAATGTTTACACTGTGCCCATGTTTTTGAACCATTTTGTTTCACCTAACATTTATAATACTTTAGAGATAAACTTTATGTCCAGTCTTCTTCAATGTGCATTTTGTGCTTTATTCAATTATTAATGGATGGCAATTGATTCATTTATTCAACATGCATTTATGAATATATTATTATATAAAGCACTCTTTATAAATAATATATTATTATATAAAAGCACTGTTCACTTTTAAAGTGAACAAAATGTATTGCATGATTTACAGAATATTTTAGGGAAACTGACATGAAAGCAATTACCTTCACAATTATCATTATGATATATAAACAAATATAGAGGAAAAACAGACTGACTTTTTATCTGTGAATCAGAGATATTTTCAAGAGACTGTGATCAATATTCCACATCATGATAATAGTGGAGAATGGGCATTTCTTCCATTAAAAAAAAAAGCATGTAATAGGACATAATACCAAGAAATGACAAGTGTCTAATAATCATGTCTAATAATCTATCCAGGATAATACAAGAGGTGCTAGATCACTATTGTTTTTTTGTGGATGAGTAGAACTCCATGGTATACATATACCACATTTTATTAATCCACTCATGGATTGATGGACATTTGGGTTGTTTCTACATCTTCGCAATTGTGAATTGTGCTGCTATAAACTTTCTAGTGCAGATATAGCCATCTAATCTTTGACAAAGCAGACAAAAACATACACTGGGGAAAAGAATCCTTATTCAATAAATGGTGCTGGGAAAA
>VSMD01067624.1:0-38928 GCA_008750895.1 Mirza zaza
CTCCCAGCTCAAATTGGTTTAAGCCATTTGAATATTTCTTATCTCCCATAATTGCAACTTCAAAGGTAGGGTGGGGCCAAGGCTAAACTTTAAATAGCTGGGCTTCCTTCAATCCCTCCTTATTTTCTTTTCAGAGTAGGTGTCTTCCTAACTCAGGCTCCAGCACTTCCAGGCAAAGCAATGTCTAGAAGGAGAGAAGACATTCTTTCTTGAGGATAGAGAAACCTTTTCCAAGATCTCTTCCTAAGACATTCCTTCATATCTTACTGGTCAGAACAGGATAACACGGCCACTCTTGAGCTACTCCCATGCCACAGGGACGGGCTGCCTTGAGTGTTTAAGAGAGGAAGTGGAATGCATGCTGGAAATTCAACCACAAACATCTATCATAACTTAGCAATGCAGTGAAAAAGGTTTTTCCACAAGACATACCTTTTGCCACCTCTCAGGTAATAATACATAGGATGTCACTTCCTTTCCTGATGCAATGAGTTGACTCAGGTTCTTGTCATCCTCCACGGCCTTGGACCTCATGCCTATGGACAGACCTGGCTGGGTCCCTGCGCCCCTTAGACCCACCCTGGCCGCACACCCCACCCCCAGGGCTGCACGCATCCAGCCTGGGGCTCTCCTACAGGGTGATCTCCATTTCGAAAGCAAAATAAATGGATTTTCCTCGCATATCACAAATCAGTGCTCCATGACTAATGTGCTTTTTTTCCACTCATTCTTTTGCAATTGTCAGCCATAGATCTTTTCTGCCTCTACCTTTATGTGACAGAGATAAAAAAGATAGGAGGATGAGAAATCAATTAAGTAGCAAGAAAATAAGCACAGCGAAAGCAAAGTAATTACACCAAGGCTAATAACCTGCTCAGCAACAGTTAGACAGTTACATCAACCGAATTTTGAAACAACAGGAGTTGTTTTGCCCCAGAAAGACAATATATTGCCTTTGCTGTCAGTCACTGTGGTTTCGAGACCTGGAAGCCTGAGTTAGTTGATGGTGGAACAGCTACATCTTTATTCATGCACAGCCTTCATGAGAGCTGGCCACAGACGGTACACCTCCTTCCTCTCTCCTTCCTTCCCTCCCTGCCTTTCTTCCTGCCCCCTCCTTTCTTTTCTCTCTTTCTTCTTTCCTCTCGCATATATTTAGGGAGGAGCTATCATATGCCAAAAATTGATCTAGACACTATATAGCCAGGCATTTATATATGAGGGGCATGTGTGCACGTGTGTGTGTTTGTGTGTGTGTGTGTGTGTGTGTGTGTGAGAGAGAGAGAGAGAGAGAGAGAGAGAGAGACAGAGGGAGAGAGAGAGAGGGACATGACTTATCTGTTGTGTGACTGGTGCAGTTTATCAGCCAGGCCTGCCTCGTTCACTCAGTCTAACATTTACCAGGTGTCTGTTGAGTGCTGGATTGGCACTTGGAGTCCCTGCACTCGTGAGATACAGCCATGCAAGCAGGCGATCACACTACCACGAAGTCTTAATGACATGGACAAAGTGATGTTAGGGGTTAGGGAGTGAAGGTGCCACTTGGCCCAGGCTTAGCAAGGACAGCTCCATTGTGGAGCTGGTATTAGAAATGAGACACAAAGGATGTGAACCCATTTGCCAGACGCAAGGCAGGGGGAGCCTGGAAGAGTGTTCAGGCAGGAGGAATGATGTGCCCAGGGCACAGGGGTGAGAGGAGCGCAGGTGTTCTGGAAACAACGAATGGCTTGCTACCCGGCTGAGGCTATCAGTGCAAACAGAGGGTGACAGTGGCTCCCCTTGGAGTAGCCAGGGAGTTTTTGAAAAAGACAAGCTGCTTGTTTTAGCAGATATTAATGCATGCAAAGCTGCGACAAGTAAAACAACGTAGTATTCATGGTAAAAAAGCCATTAATCTGGTTATTTGTGCTTTTTCTCGTTTTCTTAATTATGTCAATTGCTAGTGGGTGAAAACAAAATAAAACCATCTTCAATAGGTAATTTAGGGAATGGCAAATTAGGGAAATACTTGCAACATATAAGAAAAGAAAAGGCTATTGTTTAAAGAATATCTCTGAAGATATAGAGAAAATAAAAACATTCAAACAAGAAAAATGGGTAAAAAAAGTAAAAGTATTTAAAAAACAATAATAAGTATACAAAATGTCTTTAACCTCATTTGTGATAAAAAAAATGAAAATAAAAACAAGGATATGGGTGGGTTTTTTTTTGCACCTATCAACTTGGTAAAGATAGATACATGTATATAGCATGCATGAGAAGCAATGAGGCGCGGTGCACAAAGTGAGCGAACATCTTCTTTGAGCTGTTTCCTTTGTCTACCTGAGCTTGGCATGAAGAGTTTAATCTTACCCCAAAGGGGCATATGCCATAGAATCAGCCCAGGGGGCCAGAGTATGAGAAACAGAGGAAGGAAGGAAGGAAGGAAGGAAGGAAGGAAGGAAGGAAGGAAGGAAGGAAGGAAGGAAGGAAGGGAGGAAGGGAGGGCGGAAGTAAGGAAGGAGGAAGGAGGGAAGGAAGGAAGAAAGGAAGGAGGAAGGAAGGAAGGAAGGAAGGAAGGAAGGAAGGAAGGAAGGAAGGAAGGAAGGAAGGAAGGAAGGAAAAGAGCTAAACCTTAGCTCTGAGGGAGATGACATTATAGCAATGCAGGCGGAAAGTAGCTGAAAAAAAAATTCCTCACAAAATTCCCCCAAGGCCTGGCCTTGGTTTGAGAAGGAGCTGCAGCCACAGGAGGTGGGGGATGCTGTGCCCCCCAGAGAAGTTCTGTCTTCATTAGTGGGAGCAGCGCTATGGCCCATGGAAGAGAGAAGGGAAAGGCCGAGCCGCCTCTAGGATGAGGGAGTTCCCAGTGGAGTTTCCAGTTCCGCCAAGGCCAGAGGCAAGGAGCAAGGAGCAGGGCTTGCAGGGGCCTGAGTTCAACTGGAGCTGAGTGAAATCTGCCGTTAAAATCATTTCCTTTCATTAGCAAACACATGAAGTTTTGCCTTTTCAAGGACACTAAAAAAAACACGCACAGGTTAGCCTGCAGGCGAATTTCAGGAGAAGTCCTGGTGGAAGCAGCAGCCTGAATGCAAGGGGGCATTTCAGACTCAGGCCATCCTGAACCTCTGCTCTGTGGAGCGGGGCTTTGCCTGGAGCCAATGTCCTGAGCTGATGATGGGAAGTGAATCCGGAGTGACGCCAGGACAGGTGCTGCCACTGAGATCGTCGTCTCCTATTGCCTGGGATGGCCGGAGCTGCTTCCTTTCTGATGTGTCTCTCCCTCCTCCTCTGACGTGTCCCCTCCCTACGCTGCTGTGACTTACCTTTGATCGGCTATCTAAATAACTTTCTTCTCCCTCAAGCTTCCTCCCAAGCTTCACTCGGTGGACAGGAGGGCAGTAAGTTGAAATGAAACGTAGGTGTTAATTCGTCCATCCGGCAGAGATGACTGGCTGCTGTCTGGCTATTGGGGTCACTCTGTTCCTGCCCAGCTCACCCCCTGATGGGGAGGAAGTCACGTAGCTTCTTTGAGCCGTAAGGCTACTCTTGTGAAAAATTCAGAGGTTGGACCACATGATGGACAACATTTCTCCCAGCTTTAGTATTTTATGAGACTACAGATGAGTAATGAGCAGAAAAGGTGACTCCCGTAATGTCAGACAGCACTTGAAAAACACTCAACCACCTTAATCATTGGAGAAATGCTTATTAAAACAAAGAGATACTTTGTTTTTTAACCTCTCAGGTTGGGAAAGATTTAATAAAGAAATGATACTACCTTCCGTTGGATCAGGGGAGGAAGAAAGAGCCCTTGTGTGGTATTAGCTAGAATTTACCTTTTCTAGAGGGCAGGTTGTGAATATGCATCAAAATTCTTAAAATGAGCCTCATCTTTGTTCTAGCAATTCCATCAGAATAAGTTATGAGGAAATAATCACAGAGAGATTCATGTGCAATTTTAAGTACGAGGATTTTTTATCGCAGCACTTATTTATATAATAAAAAACCAACAGCTGAATTTCCTTCACCCATGACATGTGCCACACCATGGCAGGCTGGAGAGCACTCAAAACATGCAGGATCAGTGTGGTCCAGGGACACAGTCAACTGCCAGGTCTCTCCCCACAGTCGCCCACCCCATGCACACATGCAGAGCCCCTGTCCCAGAGGGTGGCCCTGCCACATGACCAAGTGAGACCTGCCTTGCCTAGGTGGCTGTGCTTAGCTCTGCTGAAAGACCAGCTGTGGCTCACCACTGGCTGCAGGACCAAAGGGGCATCCTGTGGCTTGGCTGCCAAGGCCCTTCATAAGTGAGCCTCCCCTCAGCCACTTGAAGGAGCCTGTCGCCAGCTTCTGTCCCACTGGCACTGCTGACCTGTCCATTCACTGCCCCCACGCTCACTCCAACCTCTGGCCATCATGGAGCCTGCTTCCTCCTCACCTCTCCTTATCCTACCTGAATCCTTCCTTTCTCCCATGGTGGCTTCCAGGAGGTGATCCTTGCCATTACCTGATTTTACCATACACACAGTCTAGCGTATTAGTGAGTACTGAGTTTTCTGATAAGTTTGTTTCAAGTATATCTATCTCTTCGTTAATAAGATCTCTGGAACTGGTATTTTGGCTTGCATTTGAAAGGCTGCATGGTATAGGAGAAAAAATAGAGTATGAAATCAGACCAACCTGGATTTCAGTCCTAAGTGAGGTGGGGTAAATTACTAAACCTCTCCAAGCTTGCGCTTCATCATTCATAAAATGGGGGCAACAGCTGTTATTTCACAGGGCTGTACTGAGGCTAATGGGATAACTGTTAGCTACTTAGCACGGCGTTGCCCCTATAGCACATACTCAGCACTTGCGAGTTCCCTCCTCCTTACTCTATTTTGAAGGAGTTGGGCTGAGCCCATGGTAGCTTTAGCTAAAATCCTGTGGCCTGGCGAGTTCCCCCAAGGGCACTAGGAACCGTGAGTGACCTGTAGGGGAGGAGAGCAGCCGCTGGCTAAGCAGGGAAGCCCCCATGGGCATGGGTCTGGCCTGTGGCCTCTTACCTGATGATTGTCAGAGGGATGAAGTACACCAGGAAGGCCACGATGGTCATGTACGGGATCCAGTAGGAGTCATCAGGCCACAGGGCCCAGCACTGCACTTCGCCATTGGAGAGAGTCCTTTTCCCGAATATGATCAGAGTGGGAATGGAGAACAGGAAAGCCAGCATCCAGGCAATCATGATGAGCACTTTGGCTTGCTTTTCTGCTCAAAGAAAAGAAAGGGATGCCCGGGTATGTGGAAACATCTTTTGGGAGCACAGTGGAGTCTAGTGTAGAGAATGACCACAGTGGGAGAGCCACCCGGGACCTCTCAGAGCCTTCTGGAGCCTTCATGGTTCCTCGTGTGTAAAGAGGGATGATGGTACCTGCATATGGGATGGATGTAACATAGAGGGCTGATATAAAGACGATAAAAAGAAGCTTGAACAGAAGCTAGCACACCGTCTGGCATAAAGTTGGGCTGCCCAATTTCTATTCCACTTCCACTTCCCTGATTTGTCCACCTGACTTGAGATGCTGATGCATCCACCTACAGTGTTAGGGAGCTCAGTTTGTACCACGTGCATTTGATAAGTTTCTGTGCAAATGCTGAGTTGTGTCCACCAACATGTGGTCTGCCTCTCTGGTTACAAGGCAGGGATACGGCCTTGGGTCCATCTGGCATCCTTCCATTGTACCCAGCACTGCGGACCACTGGGACAGTCTTGGAGAGCTATCTGTCACATGGGAGAGAGACGTCTTTTCTTTGTAGGAACATGGGTGGAATTGTGGGGCAGAGAAAGAACGCTGAACTTGGTTTTGGAGAGTAGCACTTATTTCGGCCAAGTCCTAAAGCCTGTTGGCTATGACTCTACACACTGGATTTGGGCTCTTTCAGTTGTATCTTTCTGACCTAGGCTAAACCACCTAGTCTCAGCCTCAGCTTTTCCACTTGAAAATGGGATCAAAAATACCTACTCTGGCCACCTCAGCAGGTCATGGGGCTGGGCCTGAGAGAGACAATTAACGTATGTGAAAGTGCTTTTAAAAAAACACCAGCTGTTATGAAGTGATGCTTTCTGTTAAGCTGTTGCTGAAGTTCTTTATCATCATCCCTTGCCTTGCCATGCCATCTGTGCTGATTGGTGCTGGGGGCCTCCTACTTTCAGAGACAGGACAGCACCCTGGCTCCCCAACTGTCCAGTTGGAAAGTAGATGTGAGTCTTTGGGTGGGGCTGGAATGTCGGAGTCAGGTGATTTCCTAGAATGGTGTATAGGCTCCGGTCAAGGGGCTATAAGAACCAAGAACAATTCTAGAAGAAACTAGGAATACTATTACAATTTTGAATCCTAAATATTTGAGAGAATATCTAGGGTTCTCCTCTTGCTGAGTTATACACACTGGAAAGAGACATCAGACACATTTAGAAAAAAGTTGTTACTGGCCCACTGAACAAGCAGAAATCTTGGGGTAGAATTGTAATAGCAAATCCACTAGGTCTTCTCCTTGTCTCTTTACACATGTCCAGTCATCCAGTGGGGGTGGTGGTTCTCCTGCTCTGGTTTGAAAACTCAGGCCAGCCCCTTGATGTCAGTGATAACTCATAGGTGATTTAAAAGTCCGACAGTCACTTTAAGTGATAAGCATTGCACTAATTTAGTAATTAACATAAAAATTGGTAAAAGGCTGGATACCAATCAAAACTCAAAATTCCCAAGATGATTTCAAATTAAATCTTTTCTCCCCAGGTGGGCCTGCTTCAGGTAAGAACCTGGAGTCCGGGAAGGGGGACCAGCACTCCTGCTCTCTATTCTCATCTGGTGTCTCTACCCTGTCCCCAGGTTGCTGACCACTTTGGGGCCTCTCTGGAGCTGGGGTGCAGGGAACAAGGAGGAGACAGGGGACAGGAGAGTTCTTCCTTCACTGATACTGTCATAAGACGGCTTTGTTCTCTCTGTGCCTGGCTGCTGTCTAAAGCTGATTCTTGGTCTTTTGAAGAATTTTCCTGGGTTCTTTGGAAACTCTCCTGTGGGGTCTCTGGATTGTCACTTGCTTGAGTTGGGCAGTGCTCTTCCATTCCTTCCTGGTCACCTCCAGCCTCTTGCTTCTGAGGCTTGTCTGGCAGAAATATCTAGGGCAGAATCTTTTTGTAACACAGCCCATGCGAACTTCTCAATGCAGGTTCTACATCAGCCCCCTGGGCTAGGACCGCAGGGCATCAGCCAGCCTGTCTTTAGCTTTGCCAGGTGTGAGCTAGTCATGGTTCACAGTGCCCCAAAATATAGGGACCACGTCAAGCTCCATGAGTCATCTTCTGAAGCCCCTCTTGGCAGACTTAAGGAGAGCAAGAATCTGACAGATCATGTGGTTGGATGGTTTGTCTATGTAGACATCAAAGTCACCCAGGATGAGGACAGCATGATGGGTAAGAGAGAGATTGAGAATAGCACCAACATCATCGCTGGATGTGGGCTGTGTCCATCAGCACACAGACACAGGGGAGGCCTGGGAGAAGGTGGTCTAGACTGACAGCACCAAAGGAACAGAGTGGGCACGCATATACGACAATGGAGGGGACATGGTCCAGAAAGGTAGGAAAATGCCTCCACCATCACCAGGCCATGAAGTACCTAAGGAGGAGGGCAGAGGAGCACCATCATGAGAGATCTTAGGGCCATTGGGCACCTCAGGAGGCAGGAGGTAGAGGGAACCTCCTGTGAAGAGGTTGGTGGTCTGGAGGAGTTGGTTCTTGAAGGAATAGAAAAAAATGTGGGGCGGAAGGGAACAGCGAGAGTTTGGATAAAGAAGGAAGCAGGATGGGATTACGAGAGCAGGAAATGTGGCCAGAGGGATTTTCTTCTTGATGGCAGGGTTGTGAAGCCTGCGATGTGTTTCTGTGGACCCTGGCAACATTAGTAATTGCCTTTGTGTTGTCTTCCATGGGCTACAATTCGAATGTCATCTCCTTCTTTAGGTCCTAAAGCCTAGACTTCTAAAGGCAACTTGTGACTCCTGGCCCCCATCCAGGTTCTACTCAATCGGTTAGCAGTGCCTTCACTTTTAAGAGGGATGGACATGCAAGCAATTGGATTAAAAGAATATAAAATTATGCTTTAGAATTAACTCTACCAAGGTACCTAAAAATGTATCCTCCAAGTCCCAGCAGGGTACAAGCTTGGAGCTGTTTTTTTCAGACTGGTTCTGGGATGTCTAGAGAAAGCCTCACTGTCTTGGGCTCTTACATGGCTGCCATAGCAAGAAGACTGCTGGCCTTCCAGCCAGCTGGCCTGTTGCCATGAGGACTGACCAACTGCCCAGGGCTGACGGATCTGGGATGGGAGAGATGAAATGCAGGTATGAGTGCTAATTGGGCTGTCTCCTGTGTCTCTCACCCACAGAGAGTCAGATTCCTTCTCCCATCTGTTCTTGTCCAATTCTGTACTTGTCTCCCTCAGCCTTCGTCCATTCCATGCACCATATAATCTTTTTAAAAAAAATCATGTAAGTTACCCATGATGGTTACAGAAATACTAGCAAATAAAAATAAGCAAAAAGAAGGAAAGAATACATAATGGCATCACTCAAAAACAGCCAGTTTAAATGTTGATAATGCATTTGTATATAATATATAGATCGCACATTCAAAAATGAGATCGTAATATATATACTGCCTTGTCACCTCATATTTTTCTTTGAAAAAAATGTTAAGAAATCTGCATCTGTACAAGTGACATCGAGGCTTTTTTCAGGTAGTAAGATCTGTTCCTCAAATGTAATTTTATCTTGAGCCCAGAAACATGCAGAAAGCTTGGGGAGCACAGGTGGAAGCTGGGTGACAGCCAGCACTGCCCAGACCCTCCCTGGAACAGTCTAACAGATGAGCCCCCTGGGGGCCAGTGTGTGAAGTGCAATTTGAAAAGCACTGATAACATTTTTTTCCCAGTTACACTAAACTCCAACTTTATCAGTAGCATCTGACACTACGTCTTTCTCATCTTATCGACATTTTCCTAATTATTCTCATATTTATTTTTCCTAAAGAGCCTTAAAATTGTCAGCTTCTCTGGAGTTGTTGCCTAAGGCAACTACCACTTAAGGGAAAAGCAGTAAAAAATAAACTTTGGCCTTCCCTTTTCCTCCTCTCCCCTTGGTTAGCTGCTATTGCCGCATGCCTGTCCAGCTAATGTGACTCCCTCGGGCCTCTTCCTGCTCCAAGACTCTCCACAGCGAGCTCTGCCATTCTGGGGGAAATCTCTTTCTCGCACCTTCTCTCAGTGAGTGGCATAAACCCGTAACCCTGCCCCTTACAGATGCTCTTAAATTGCAATGAGCTGAGCATGAAAATGATTCCAGCACAGGTCATGCTCCGTATTCATCTGTTGCCCTCACCCCGGTAAACCGTGAGGATCTTTTCAATCTCTACAAGGCCATGTAGCTTTCCCAGGGGCTGCATTATAAATTGACACTTGGCTTCTGTGTTTAATCTGCTCGCTCACGTGCTGGGAATTCCTTGAAGTTTCTGGTATGTGGATGGCTCCTTTCCTTGGCTCCGGTTCCAGCTACAGGTCTCCCTTGTTTTTACGTTTCTTCGGTGGCATTAGTTGGGACTGGGCAGAGGACGGGAGATGGCTAATGTCCGTTTCCAAACTTTCATCTTTCCCAGAAGCTATTGAAGATAATTATTTTCTAAGTGCCCTACATTGAGCTTCTGTTAATTTTGTAGTAAGTAATAATTTGTTTTACATCTTTTCAAAGAGAACTGTAAAATTCACTGCTGCCCTTCCTGTAATTTAGGGCACTGTTCATAATAGTACAGAATGTCTTCCAATATTGGTTGTATTTTCCGCGAACAGTTGATTGTTTTTGTCTAATCAATGTGGTAACACACATAACTGACCACGTTACCCACTTAATTAAAGGTCCTAAGCCTCCACCTCTGGTAAGTATCCTGGGACTCCCATCATGCAATTCTTAGGGTTATTTTCCCTTCCCTTGGATTTCTTCACCTTAAAATACTCTGGCACAGGTGTCTTTTTCTCCACCACATTCGATCCTTTCTGGAGCCTGCCTGGCATATACAAATAGATGGATGAATAAGTGTGTCGCACCTTTGCACACTTACATCATGGAATGTTTCCCCCATTTCCCCTGCCCCATCCCATTCCCTGCCTCCTCCTTGACCTTAATAACTAGGGCTTGACTATGCCTAGAAAACTTGATGCAAGTCTCATACCTTCACAGAACAGACAAATAAAATAACTGAGAAAAAGCCTGAGAAACAGGTGTAAATTCTATTTAAAAAATAATTTCAAAACCACTTTGTTGAGGTATGATTGGCCTACAAAAGGCTGTGGAAATTTAACACATACAACTTGATGTCTTTGGACATATGTATATGCCCGTGTAATCATCATCACAATCAATGCCATAAACTTACCCCTCACCTCCAGAAGCTTCCTCCTCCTATCCCCTTTGTTTTGTCTTGTTTTTTACTTTTGTGGTAAGAGCAGTTAACATAAGATCTACCATCTTAGCAAATTTTTAAGCATACAACGCAACATCGTTAATCATATGCTCTATGTTGTGCAGTACATTTCCAGAACTTATTTATTTTGCATGCCTGTAATAAATTAATTTTCATTAAACACAACACATTGATGTGTTTTCTTGTATAAAAATTACCACTTTGCATATATTAATAAGTTCCTGTGGTCATTCCTGGTAGCCAGTCCAACTCCCATTCCCAGATGTGAGGACTAATGTCAAGTTGGTGTATGTCATTGCAGACAGCTGCTCATTATTCCTAGAGCTCTCTTCTGTGTTCTTTCCTTGTGCTCTTCTCTCTCTCTGTACACAGTACCTTGCGTTGTTTTCAGTTTTGACTTTATATTAATGTTATCATACTGCATGGATTTTTGTTGTTTTATCACTCAACATGTGATGTGGATATATTCTTGTCAATGCATATTACTGTCCATGGCCCTACCACCTTGAGAAGCATGATATATAGTAGGTAAAGGCACCCAAGCTAGACCCAGACTGTCTGGGTTCAAATCCTGCCCCTGTACTTACTAGCTGAGTGAACTTGGGCAAATTACTTTAATTCTCTGAATAGCAATTGCCTTGACTGTAAAATGCAGATAATGATAGAATCTATCTCACAGAGCTGTTATGAAGATTAAAGTAATTAAATTATGTAGAGAACTTAGAATCATGAATGGTACTTAATATGCAATCAATAAACCTGAACTACTGACACTTCTATCATAGGATAGTTAGCCATTCCTCCATTGAGAGACATTAAGGCTAGCATTAAATTCCTGCTATTCTAAGCAATACTACAATATACAACACATAATACATATGCACATATGTGAGTGTTTCTCCAGAGTAGATACCAAGAAGTCATGTCAAAGGGCTGCATGTGTTATGTTTTAATGAGATGTTAACTTGCCATTCAAAATATCTGTTCCAATTTATACCCCTGTCAATAGTAAATATTACCATAATCTCCCCACCTTCTTGCAGGTTGTTGATGACAGTAATTATATTTATGCTAAATTTCTGCTTTCTCTATTAAATTTGCTTTTTTAGGTGCAAATTCCGTGGAGCATTATTTTGAATGTGTTATCTATTTTCCACAGTTTAGATTTTATCACATTTCTTATGACATTTGATTGCACCTCATCTTTGTAGTCAAGACTGCCTGTTAGGTTCTTCATTTTATCAGATTTCAGGGTGGCTTGAGGAACGGAAGTAGAGGTCCCTAAAAACACTGGCTTCTTACTTGCTTTCAGGGTGCAGGGAGGCTAACGTGGGTGGAGCAATGGGCCGCTAGTCTTGTGAGTAGGAACAGATCATCCTTCTAGGGCACACTGATTTCCAGGACCCCACTCTGTCTCTTCAAACCCAGCATTCCCACTAAGATCCCTACTTGGGAGCAGAGACCTCCTGTCTGGGATGGGGAAGGTTGTAGGAAGGGAGGCATGCTGTGACTAACCCCCTGTGCTGTGCTTCAGAACCTCCCTGTCAGTTGCCCCTGTCCTCTCCTGCACTGGCCATTTATGCAGTCTGTTCAGGAAGTGCTCTAAACACTTCTGAATCATTGCAGTGTCGCTTGGGGGTACCACAGGCTGGGTGGATTCAGCCAAGTGGATCCAGAAATTCACCTTTCTTAAGGATTCTAAACCATCTGTAGGAATGATCAGTTAGTATTCTCCCAGGTGCTCAAGACTGGCTCTCTCTCTCTTCCCCTTTCCTTTTGACGGAGTCTCGCCCTGTCACCCAGGCTGGAGTGGAGTGACATGATCATAGCTCACTGAAGCCCCAAACTCCCCAGCTTAAGCAATCCCCCCGCCTCAGCCTCAGCTAAGGCTACAGACTGCATCCAGCTACATTTTTTTAAAATTTATTTTTTGTAGAGACAGGAGTTTCTCTGTTTTGCTCAGGGTAGTCTTGAACTCTTGGCCTCAAACAACCCTCCTGCCTTGGCCTCTCAGAATGCTGAGATTATAAGCATGAGATATCACGCCCCACCCCAAGCTTTCTTTTCTGCACCTTTTTGGACAGTCAGACCCATGAAGTGGGGAAAGAGTTGGAGGAAGGGAACGGAGGGGAGCAGGAAGAGAAGAAAGGGGGAGGAAGAGAATTATTAATAAGTGTAAAACATTAGTGAAACAATTAGTGAAAACAACCCCACCCTTGCCCATGGCCAGCTCACCTCCTTGCAGGAACTTCATGGGGTAGACAATGGCATGGTATCTGTCTATGCTGAGGGACACCAGGACATAGGTAGAGGCGTAGAGCAGCACGACCTAAAGACAGAAGTGAGGGGTGGTATGTGACTTCGTAGAGATGAGGGATTGCACAGAATAGAAAGAATAACATTTGGTGCCATTTAGAAACCTGGGAATTGAAACAAGGTAGGGATGAGAGTTGGGGTGGGGAGGAAAGTAACTGACTCTCCATGCAGGAAGCAGATTATGTTTCTTGGTGCTGGAATTTGCATTGCTAGCCATGATGCGTGAGATTTTTTCCAGCTCTTTCTTGATTAGTCATTCACTTGGCTTCTTGGAAACGCCATATTTCAGGATCAGTCCTTCTTGACATTTGCATGGTACATTTGTTTGTAATTAACTTTTAAAGCTAAACTAATTTTCTCTGCCACAATTGATGTTCCAGAATAATTAGAAACAAAAGTTCATTTGTCTTTTATCAGTGCGAGTTGCTGAGAGATGATAGAATGGCTCTGGTTTCAGGGAGCCCATGTGCTGTCTAGGAGCATTTGTCATCGTCAGGGCTGACACCATGGGAGGGCTCCTCCTCTCCCTCCACTTCACTAGGATCAGGCCCTGCATCTCCTCTTTCTCCTTGCCACTCTCTCTTTTAACAGATTTACTCACACCGTTTAATTATCTTGAGTATAGTACTATTTGTATACTTAACAGAAAAGGAGATTGAGGTAGAAGAAGGTAATATCTCTCATAAGAGGAGCATGTTTATAATGTAACTAAACGAGATATCTCTGAAAGGGATGCTCAAGGTGAAAAATTTCCAGGTAACTTGGAGCCTCATTTCTACCAAGAGTCCAGCTATGTCTCTGCTTTGTAAGCCTCAGGATCAAATCCAGAGGGAGTAGAAGAGTAACTGAAGTCTAAAGGTGAGTGCCTGACTTTCTCCTTGGCAATCACCTTCATTCTGAATTTGTGCCTTTTTGTTTCTTCCCTGGCTCAGACAAATAACAGCCAACTATTGTTTGGTCTCATGGCCAACATTGTTGTAATTCTTCATTATTTTTTTTTTATTTCTATAGCCCTACCCCAAAGGCATCTCAGCACTAAGTGTTGGGGAAGGTGCTATAGGGAGGGGTTGCTGAGGAATGATCAGAGATTGGAAGCTCTCTGGGGGATATAAGAAGAAATTCTCCTTTTGCAAAAAAAGGTGATAGATGGAGAAAGAGAAAATGGATTGCTAAGTTTAAGAAAAAAAAAAATCAGACAATTTTCTACTTAGAGAAAATGGGGGTTTCTATGTGTCATCCATGAATTTGGAGTTCATGGCTACACATAGGAGAGGAGCTGGCATCAGAGAAAGATAGGGAAGAGAGCGCCCAATGGCAGAGCCCTTTGGGGTGCAAGGTCACGGTGAGAAGGTCGTCAGCATCCAGGACATCTGCAGCTGTCATGAGTGAGGGGCCGACAAGGTTCAGAATCTGCAGCAGGAGGAAGAGTCACAAAACTACGGTGTCCAGAGGAGCAGGCAACACTGATAAAAAGACATTGACTTTGAGACACAATCAAAAAGAGTATTCAATTTCAGAGATTAAACATCTTTAAACATCTAGGCAGGGTAAAAAAAAATTTAAAGGTTACCTAAAAGAAATGCATCTCAAATTATCATGCCTCTTCTCCACAAAAATAAATGCCAGAAAACAGTATAAAAACACATTCGGAGTTTTGAAAGAAAATTTGTGATCCAAGAACTTTGTAAATATCGTTTCTGTGCCAAGGCATAGAACAACTTTCTTAGAAATATAAAAGGAAGGAAATGTAACATCATATACTCTTCTTGAAGATGCTCCTTGAGAAAATACTCAGCTGATTGAGAATTGTTTTTGCCATATAAGTTAACATATAAAAGTTCCAGGGATCAGGATATGGCTAATTGGTGGGCCCTTTTTTTTTTAGCTTACAATTAATAACCAAGTAAAAAGAAAAAAAAAACCCAAGTAAATAGCAAGACGAACTTAATACAGAAAGATTAAAAGGAAGTGACTGAAATATTAATAATACTAAACACTATGTGTCACAATAAATATGAATGGTTTAAGCTCCTTTGCTAAAACAAAGACCATTAAAAAAAACAACCTTCCCTAAAATTCAACTCTATACTGTTTAGAAGAGAAACTTCTAACATGAAATGATATCTAAGTTTAGAAGTAGAAGGATGGTCAAAAGTAGTCAAGCAACTAAAAACTAAAAATAGGCATTCATGACAATACTGCTATTAGGCAAATTAAATTTAAGGCAAATAACACGTGATAAAGGATTATTTATATTGACAAAAGATATAATACAGACTGGCAATAGAATATTCATAAATTTATATGTAACAAGTAATAGAACTATATATAACAAGTGTGTTCAAAATTTTACAGATGAAAAAACACAAAAATCTATAGATAGAAAAAAATTAAACTTAGTATATAAGAATGATATACATTGCTATAAAATACCTAGGCAATGTTTCAAAAATTGGTCCTATTCTGAACTGCTAAGGGAAAAAAAAACTCTTAAGTCCTCAATATTTCCAAAAAGTAGGATTTATGCAATTTGCATATTTAAAACAATGAGCAATGAAGCTGAAATTAGTAACATTTTAAAAAAATACCACTTGGAAATTTAAACACCCTCATAATTAACTTGAGTCAAGAAGGAAATCAAAGTACAATTATAGTCAATTCATAAATGTCAACAATGAAAACTCCACACATCAACAACATATGGGATACCATTCGGAGAACAGATGGCAGCTTGAGGACATATGTCTGAATTCTCACTACCCCACCCCTTAATTCTGACAGAAATGACCTAGGAAATAGAAAACTCAAGAAAATTTTGCACAGAGAAGTGAGATTCAAATGCTAAAAACAGAGAAATTTTACTTAGAAAAATGCCAGATTGTATTCATATATAAAGGAGGATCCCTGGACTGACACTAAGAAAATAGACTTTATTTTTCAGAACCATTTTATGTTTACAAAAAAAAATTGCAGATATTACAGAGAGCTTCCATATTACCCCTCTCCCACTCATACAGTTTCTCCTATTATTAACATCTCGCATTAGTGTGGCACATTTGTTAAAACTGATGGATAAATACTGACACAGTATTATTAACTAAAGTCCATTGTTTATATTAAGGTTCATCTTTTGTGTTGCACAGTTTTATGGGTTTTGACAGTTGCAAAATGTTATGTATCCATCAGTACAGGAGCACACAGAAAAATTTCACCGTCTTAAAAATCCCTGGTGCTTTATCTATTCATCTTGCTCCTCCTCCAAATTTCAGGCAATTGCTGATTTTTCGCTATTATATACTTTTGCCTTTTTTAGAAGGTAATATATTTGGAATCATATAGTATGTAGCTTTTTCAGAGTGGCTTCTTTCACTTAGCAATGTGCATTTAAGATTCCTCCATGTCTTTTCATGGCTTGATAGCTCCTTTTGTTTTATCACTGAATAATATTCCATAGTATGGATATACCACAATTAATTTACCCATTCAGCTCTTGAGGAACATCTTGGTTTCTTCCAGGTTTTGGTGATTACAAGCTGCCATAAACATTCTCGTGTGGATTTAAGTGTCAACTCAGGTGCGTAAATACCTAGGATTACAATTGCTGGATTGTGTGGTTAAACCGTATTTAGCTTTGTAGGACACTACTAAGTTTTCTTCCAAAGTGAATATCATTTTGAATTCTCACTAGTAATGAATGAGAGTTTCTGTTAATACACATCCTCATTAGACATTGGTATGGTCAGGTTTTTGCATTTTAGCCATTATCTAATGTGTGTAGTGGTAGCTCATTGTTGCTTTAATTTGCAATTCTCTAATGACTTATGATGTTGAGCTTCTTTCCATATACTTACTTGCCATCTTCTTGGTGAGGTGTCTGTTCAGATCTTTTGCCCATTTTTTGAGTAGGTTGTTTTCTTATTGTTGAGTTTTAACAGTTCTTTGTATATTTTGGATACAAGTCCTTTATGAAATATCTATTTTGCAAATATTTTCTCCCATTCTGTGGGTTGCATTTTCATTCTCATAAACAGTGTCTTTCGCAAAGAAGCTTTAAATTTTCATAAAGACCAACATTTCAAATTTTTTCATGGATTGTACGCTTGGTGTTGTATCTAAAAACTTATCAACAAACCAAAGGTCTTCCAGATCCTCTCCTATCTTATCTTCTAGTAGTTTTATACTATCGAGTGTCACATTTATATCTATGATCTATAGTGCATTTGTTTTTGTGAAAGGTGTAAGGTTTGTGTTCACACATTTTTTTGTATTTTTGCATGTGGATTTTCCATCACTCCAGCACTATTTCTTGAAAATCCGGTATCTCTCCATGCTTTTGGTCCTTTCTCAAAGATCAGTTAACTATCTTTGTCCTTTTTTTTTTCTTTTTTTTTTATACAGGGTCTTACACTGTTGCCCTGGCTAGAGTGTAGTGGCATCATCATAGCTCACTGCAGCCTCAAACTTCTGAGCTCAAGTGATCCTTCTGCCTCAACTTCCTCAACTTCAAGTGGCTGGAACTACAGGTGCATGGCACCATGTCTGGCTAATTTTTCTATTTTTTTTGTAGAGATGGGGTTTTGGCTATGTTACTTAGGCTGGTCTTCTGCCATGGCCTCCCAAAGTGCTAGAATTATAGACATGAGTCACCACGTCTGGCCTGGGGTCTCTATTCTGTTTCATTGATATATTTGTCAATTATTGTGCTAATACTATGCTGTCTTATGTAGCATTATAGTAAGTCTTAAAGTCAAGTAGTGTCAGTCCTTTGAATTTACTCTTCTTTAATCTTGTGTTGGCTATTCTTTGTCTTTTGCCTTTCCATATCAACTTTAGAGTTTATCTAAGTCCATAAAATAACTTTCTGGGATTTTGGTTTGGATGGTGTTAAATTTATAGATCATGTTGGGCAGAATAGACATCTTAATGATATTGAGTTTTCCTATTCATGAACATGGAACATATCTCTATTTATTTAGATATTTGATTTCTTCTATCAGAGGTTTACAGTTTTTTTCTATAGACCTGGTATATATTTCATTAGATTTACACCTAAGTTTTCATTTTTTTAGTGTTCACATATATGGTATTGTGTTTTTAATTTTAAATTCAAGTTGTTCATTGTAGGAAAAATTGACTTTTGCATATTAACCTTATATTCTGCAATGTTGCTATTTTTGCCTACTAGGTCCAGAGTTGATTTTTTGTTTTGTCTTCATTTTTGTTTTTGTTTTTGTATTTTTGGGGTCTATTCTTTCAGATTTTGACATAGATAATCATGTCTATGCAAAGATATTTTAATTTCATTTTTCTCTCAATCTATAAACCTTTTATTTCCTTTTCTTATTCTATTAAATTAGATAGGACATTCAGTACAATGTAGAATAGGAGTGGTGAGAGAGAGCATCCTCATCTCGTCTATAGTCTTAGGAGAAAAGCATCCAATTTCTCACCATTAAATATGAAGTTAGCTGTCGATTTTTTTTGTAAATTTTTTTATTAATCAAGTCAAGGCACTTCCTCTCCATTTCTAGTTTGCTGAGTTTTTATCATGAATGGAGGTTGAATTTTGTTAAATACTTTTTATGTATCTATTGATATATCTTTTTTTATTTACCTAGTTTATGTGATATTTTACATTAATTAAATTTTAAATATTAACCAGACTTTCATACCTGGAATAAATCCCACTTGGGCATCGTGTATAATTCTTTTTATTCATTATTGTACATTTATACAAAAATTTAATTTGCTAATATTTGTGGAGGATTTTTGCTTCTATGTTCATGAGGGATATTGGTCTGTAGTTTTCCTTTCTTTTAATGTCTTTGGTTTTGTACTTGGGCAAGGCTGGCCTCATCAAATGAGTTAGGAAGTATTTCCTTTTCTTCTTCTATTTTCTAGAAAATATTGTAGTGCATTGTTATCATTTCTTTCTTAAATGCTCGCTAGACTTCACCAGTGAACCCATCTGGGCCTGGTGCTTTCTTTCTTGGAAAATTATTAATTATTATATCAATTTCTTTAATAGGTATAAGCCTATTCAGATTATCTGTTTATCTTTATGTGAGATTTGGCAAATTGTGTCATTCAAAGAATTGTTCCATTTTATCTAAGTTATCACACTTATAAGCACAGAATTGTTTATAATATTTATTGTTTTTTTAACATTCATAGGATCAGTAATGATGATCTTTTTCATTTCTGATATTAATAATTTGTGTTTTCCCTGTTCTTATTGATTAGCTTGGCTAGAAATTTATCAATTTTATTATCTTTTCAAAGAAACAAATCTTAGTTTTATTGTTTTTCACTATCAAATTCCTGTTTTAAATTTAACAGTTTCTTTTTTTATTTTTAACTAATTATTTTTTTAAATTGACAAATGAAATTGTATATATTTCTGGTGTACAACATGATGTTTGAATGTATGTATACACGTGGAATGGCTAAATCAAGCTAATTAACATATCCATTACCTCACATACATTTTTCGTGGTGAGAACATTTAAAATCTACTTCAACTTAATAATTTCTGCTCTAATTGTTATTATTCCTTTTACTCTACATGCTTTAGGTTTACATTGCTCTTCTTTCTCTAGTTTCTTAAGGTGTAAGATTAGATTGTTGATTTTACATATTTCTCCTTTTTAATATATGCATTCCATGCTATAAATTTCTCTCAAAGTACTGCTTTCACTGCTTCTCACAAATTGTGATGTTATATTTTCATTTATCTCAAAATTCTCAAAAAAATCTCTCTAGACATCTTCTTTGATCCATGTATTATTACTTAGAAGTATGTTGCTTAATCTCTAATAGTTTGGGATTTTCCAGCTATTCCTCTGTTATTGATTTTAAGTTCCATTCTATGCAATCTAAGAACATACTTTCTATGATTTCTATTTCATCACATTGTTAAAGTGTGTTTTCTGGTCCAGTATGTTTTTTCTCTTGGTGCATGTCCCATGTGAATTTGATAAGAAAATATATTCTGCTATTGTTGGATGAAGAATTTTATAAATACCAACTAGATCAATTTGATTAATAGTTCAGTTCACTTCAGCTGATAGTTGTTTAGCTATATCTCTCTTTTCATCCCTTTTAACATTGCTGCCATTCAATTCACTTATCTGTAAGTCTAATACCAATACATTGTTGCTATTATTATGTTGAACAGCTGTCTATTGATCAATTAAGAATAGGAAAAATAAAAGATTTTATTTTACCTTCATTTATTCTTTCTCTAATGCTCTTTCTTTCTTTATATTGAGTTTGCAACTTTATCATTTTCCTCTTTTTCTAAAGATTTTTAAAAATGTTTCTTGCAAGACAAGTATACTTATGAGAAATTCCCTCAGTTTCTGTTTGTCTGAGAAAGTCTTTATTTCTTCTTTATTTTTGAGGGATAATTTCTCTTGTTACAGAATTCTAGATTGGTGAGCTTTTTTGTTCTTTTGATATTTTAGATATTTTATTACACTCTCTTCCTACTTGCCTGATTTCTGACAAGAAGTCAAAGGAAATTCTTATTATTGTTCCTTTATAAGAAAGTTTCCCTCCAACTTCTATCAAGATTTTATCTTCATCTTTGGGTTTCTGTGGTTTTAAATATGATATGCTTATGGGTATATATATTTTTTGGCATTTATCTTGCTTTGGTGTTCTGAGCTTCCTGGATATGTGGACTGGTGTCTGCCATTAATTTTGGAAAAATTTAATCCATTATTATTTCAAATACTTTTTTTGCTTCTTTCTTTCATCAGGTATTTCATTGCACGTGCTTACATTTTGTGTAATTGTGCTGTAGTTCTTGGAAATTCTATTCGATTTTTTAAAAAATAGACTTTATTTTTAGAGCAGTTTTATATTAACGACAAAATGGAGCAGAAGGTACAGAGATTTCCCATAAGTCCCCTTCCCCCTGGCCCTATGATAAGCCTCCCTTATCATAAAGCTCCCACACAAGAGTGGTATATTTGTTATAATCAGTGAAACTACATTGACACATCCTTATCAACCAAAGTCCATAGTTTAAATTAGGATTCACACTTGGTGCTATATATTGTATTTTGACAAATGTATAATGACAGATATCCACTGTTACAGTATAATACCAGTAGTCCCACTAACCCCCAAATCCTCTGTGCTGTGTCTATTCATTCCTCCCCCATCCCCAACCTCTGGAAGCCACTGATTCTTTTACTGTCTCCATACTTTTGCCTTTTCCAGAATGTCATATAGTTGGAATCTACAGTATGTAGCTTCTCAGATTGGCACTTTTACTTAGTAATATGAATTTAAAGTTTCTCCATGTCTTTATAGGAGAAATGTAGGCTTTAAATGAACTTAATAGCCCAATTCTTTTTACCACTGAATAATATTCCATTTATGGATGTACTACAGTTTATTTTTCCATTCACCTACTGAAGGACATCTTGGTTGTGTCCAAGTTTTGGTAAATATGAATAAAGCTATTATAAACATTTTTATACAGATTTTTGTGTGGACAAATTTTTAACTTATTTGGGTAAATACCAAGGAGGACAATTGCTGGATTGTGTAGCTAAGAGTAAAGTTTTGGAATAAACCACTAAATTGTCTTCCAAAGTGGCTGCACCATTTTGCATTCCCACCAGCAATAAATGGAAAGTTCCTATTGCTTCACATTCTCAATAGCAGTTGGTGTTGTTAGTGTTTTAGCTTTTGGTCATTCTAATAGAGGTGTAGTATTATTTAATTTTTGTTTTAATTTATAATTCTCTAATAATATATGATGTTGAACATCTTTTCATGTACTTATTTATTTATATATCTTCTTTGGTGAGGTGTCTGTTCTTTTGACCATTTTTAAATCAGGTTTTTCATTTTCTTATCCTTCACTTTTAAGAGTTCTTTGTATATTTTTAAGTAGTATAGTTCTTTACCAAATATGCCTTTTGCAAATGTTTTCTTCCAGTCTGTGGTTTGTCTTCTCATTCTCGTGGAAGTGTCTTTTTGCAGAACAGAAATTTTAATTTTAATGAAGTCCAGCTTATCAATTCTTTCTTTCATGAATCATGCATTTGAGGTTGTAGCAAAAAATCAACTGCATGCTCAAGGTCACCCAGGTTTTCTCCTATGTTATTGTCTAGGAGTTTTGTAGTTTTGCATTTTACATTTATGTCTGTGATCCATATCGAGTTTATTTTTGTGACAGGTACAGGAATTGTGCCTAGAGTAATTACTCTGCATGTGGATGTTCCCTTGTTCCAGCACAATTTGTTGAAAAGATGATCTTTCCTCTGTTGTACAACTTTTGCTCCTTTGTAAAGACCAGTTGGCTATATTTATGAAGGTTTATTTCTGGCTTGCTATTCTGTTCTGTTGACCCATTTGTCTATTCTTTCATCAATGCTACACTGTCTTAATTTCCCGTAGTTTTATAGTAAATCTTGAAGTTGAGTAGTGTCAGTCCTCTAAATTTATGCTCCTTCAATATTATGTTAGCCATTCTGGGTCTTTTGCCTCTTTGTGTAAACTTTAGCATCAGTTTAGTGATGTCCACAAAATAACTTGCTGAGATTTTGACTGGGACTATGTTTAACCTATACATCAAATTGGGAAGACCTGAAATCTTGACAATATTGAATCTTCTTATGTATAAAAGGAAAATCCTCATGCATTTTGTTCTTCTTTGATTATTTTCATTCAAGGTGTGTAGTTTTTTTTTTTTTGAGACAGAGTCTCATTTTGTTGCCTGGGCTAGAGTGTTATGGCATCAGCCTAGCTCACAGCAACCTCAAACTCAAGCCATCCTGCCTCAGCCTCCCAAGTAGCTGGGACTACAGGCATGCACCACCATGCCCAGCTAATGTGTATGTGTGTGTGTGTGTGTATATATATATATATATTTTAGTTGGCCAATTAATTTCTTTCTATTTTTGTTTTTAGTAGAGATGGGGTCTCGCTCTTGCTCAGGCTGGTTTCAAACTCCTGACCTTGAGCGATCCACCCACCTCAGCCTCCCAGAGTGCTAGGATTACAGGTGTGAGCCACCGTGTCTGGCCTGTAGTTTTTGTATATAGATCTTGGGCATATTTTGTTAGATTTATACATAAGTATTTCTTTTTTTTTTTTTTTTTTGAGTGCTAGTATAGATGGTATTGTTTTTTAATTTCAAATTTCACTCGTTCATTGCTGGTACATGGGAAAGTAATGGACTTTGTATATTTGACCTTGTATTCTGCAATCTTGCTATAATTGCTTAGTAGTTCTGGGAGGGTTTTTTCTGGTCACTTATTCTGGATTTTCTATGTAGACAATTGTGTCATCAGTAAACAAAGACAGTTTCATTTGTTCCTTCTCAATCAGTATACCTTTTATTTATTTATTTTTTAGCTTATTGCATTAGCTAGGACTTATTGTACAATGTTGAAAATGAACATATGAGAGAAATTCTTGCCTGATTCTTGATCTTAGCAAGAAATCTCCTACTTTGTTACCATTAAGTATGACGTTAGATGTAGGCTGTTTTGTAGATGTTATTTATCAAGTTGAATATGTTACTCTCTATTCCTAGTTTACTGAGAGTTTTTTGTTTTTTAAATCATGGATAGATGTTGGATTTTGTTAAGTGGTTTTTCCAAATCTATTGATATAATCATGTTAGTTTTCTTCTTTAGCCTGTTGATGTAACAGATTACATTAATTGATTTAGAATGTTGAACCAGCCTTGCATACTTGGGATAAATCCTACTTGGTCATGGTACATAATTATTTTTATAAATTGTTGGATTGATTTGCTAATATTTGTCGAGAATTTTTGCTTCTATGTTCATGAGAGACATTCGTCTGCACTTTCCTTGCAGTATCTTTGCTTTTGGTATTAGGGTAATATTGGATTGATAGAATGACTTAGGAAGTATTGCCTCTGCTTCTATTAATATATTCTGAAAGTGATTATGGAGAATTGGTAAAATTTCTTCCTAAGTATTTGGTAGAATATACCAGTGAATCTATCTGGGCCTGGTGCTTTATATTTTGGAAGTTTATTAATAATTCATTCAATAATAAATTTCTTTAATACATATAAAACTATTCGGATTGCCTATTCTTGTGTGAGTTTTGGTAGATTGTATCTTTCAAGGGATTGGTCCACTTTAACTAGGTTATCACATTTGTGGGCATGAAATTGTTCATAATGTTTCTTTATTAACCATTTTAAAAGTTTTATTTTATTTTTAACACAATAATTATATATATTTATGGGGTACAATGTGATATTTTGATATACGTATACATTATGTAATGATCAAATCAGGGTAATAAACATATGCATCACCTTAAAAATTTATCATCTTTGTGGTAAGAACATTTAATGTCTTCTCTTCTAGCTATGTTGAAATATGCACTAGATTATTGTTAATTATTAATATTAATAAATAATATTAATTATTAATTAATAGTATTAATAAATATATTATTATTAATATTATTAATGTTCATCCATGTTGTTGCAAGTGACAGTATTTTCTTCTTTTTTATGACAGTAATAGTATTCCATTATGTGTATATACCACAATTTCTTTATACATTCATTCATTGATGAAACTTAGGTTGATTCCGTATCTTGGTTATTATGAATAGTGGTGCAATAAACATGGGCATGCAGATGTCTCTTCAATATACCAATTTCCTTTCCTTTGAATATATACCCAGTAGGGGGATTGCTGGATCATATAGTAGTTTTATTTTAATTTTTAAGGAGCATTCATTTTGTTTTCTATAGTGGCTATTCTAATTTACATTCCCACAAAAGTGTGTAAGGGTTCCCTTTTCTCCATATGTTCATCAACACTTGTTATCTTTTGTTTTTCCTATAGTAGCCATTCTAACTGCACTGAGGAGATATCTCATTGTGGTTTTAATTTGCATTTCCCTGATGACAGTTGATGTTGAGAATTTTATCATATACTTTTTGTTCATTTGTATGTCTTCTTTTGAGAAATATCTATTCAGATTTTTTGCCCATTTTTTGATTGAGTTATTTGTTTCTTTGCTGTTGAGTTGTTTGTGTTCTTTATATACTCTGGATATTAACCACTTATCAGATGTTTAGTTTGCAAATATACTCTCCCAACAGTAAGTTGTATCTTCATTCTGTTGATTGTTTCTTTTGTTGCACAGAAGCTTTTTTTTGTTGTGTGTAATCTAATTGGTCTACTTTTGCTTTTGTTGCCTGTGCTTTTAAGGTCATATCCAAAAAAATCCTCAGACAAAGGTCATGAAAATTTTCCCCTATGTTTTCTTCTAGTAGTTTCATAGTTTCAGATCTTATATTTAAATCTTTTATCCATTTTGCATTGATTTTTGGATATGGTGAGAGATAAAGGCTTGATTTCATTCTTCCACATATGGATATCCAATTTTTCCAACACCATTTATTGAAAAGACTGTTTTATTTTTACCAATTGTGTTCTTGGTATCTTTGCCCAAATTCAGTTGGCAATAAATGTGTAGATACATTTCTGGGCTTTCTATTCTGTTCCATTGATCTATGTGCCTATTTTTATGCGAGTATCATGCTGCTTTGGTTACTATAGTTTTGTAGTATATTTTGAAGTCAAGGTAGTGTGATGCCTCCAGCTTTGGTATTTTTGTTTGTTTGTTTGTTTTTATTTAAGATTGTTTAGGCTATTCAGGATCTTTTGTATTTACATATGAAGTTTAGAATAATTCGTTTAAATAGATTTTGCTTGCTTGTAGCACTTTCTTCTTCTCCCTCAGGTGTACCTATAATTCATGTTTGTTTGCTTCACATAGTCCCACATCTAAGTGACTGCTCTGCCTTTCTTCTCTTCTCTGCCTCTTTAAATGATTGAGTTGGCTCGAGAGTCTTGTCTTCAAGGTCTGAGATGTTTTCTTCTCCTTGGTTTAATCTGTTACTTAGACTTTCTGCTGTGTTTTGAAAATCCCTGCATGACTCTTTTATTTCTTTAAGTTCTATTATATCTTTCCTAATTTTATCTAGTTTTTAGTGACTTTTTCATTAATTTCATGATATATTTTTTGGGCTTCTTTTGGTGGTTTTTCAGCTTTCTCTTCAATTCCACTCATTTTATTTGCCATCCATATTCTAAATTCCATTTCTGTCATTTTGACAGTTTCCTTGTAGTTGGAGTTCACTATTGTGATTCTTTGGGAGTGTTGACCTTATGATTTTTCATATTGCCAGGGTTGTTTTGCTGGTTTCTTTTCATCTGAGTCCTCTTTGCTCAACTCAGGCCTAATAGCTTTGCAGGGCTCCTGTTCCCTGCTGGAAACTCTCCTGCTTGATTAGAGTAAGGGGATATTACTAGATGGTGCTCATTCCCCCCAACCCCCACTCTGGAATGCTGTTCATGTGGCAGAGGAGGTGCATGTGCTCTAGAAGCTCGTAATTCAGCTCTTCTGATTTATTCTGTTTACCTGGAATTGCCTCTGCTGGAGCCTGTGCTGAATGCTGCTTGGGTCATTCACCAGATAGTTGTAGGATGTTTGATTTGGGCGCTGGGTGAGATCTTCTTTACTGAGGCTGGTACTGTGGGGATTACTCTAACCAGAATTTCTCCACAGAGATAACAGCAGCAGCTGTATGTGCTTTTCATGGGTTCCCAAGCTGTGTGCATTTGCTCAAACCAGGTTGCAGTATACTGGCCGCTTGAGGCCTGGTAGGGCATTGGACTTTGGAGTAGTTCTTCTGGCCTTGCTGTGGTGGTGGAGGCTCTGGGATGGGGTCTTGTGGTTCAGGGGCAGTATGGAAACTTGTGGATTGTGTCTCAGGCCTGGGGGGCGGTTCTGGAGGCACAGAGGTAGAGGCTTGGGCTCCAGCATGAGAGTCTCAAAGCCAGGACTGGGGAGGAACCAGAAGCAGAGCTTCTAAGCAGGGTTGAGGAGCCAGAAGCAGGTTTGTGTGGACAGCAGAGCTGATTCAACCTGGAGGGCAGGGTAAGGGCCAAGCAGGTAGGAGGCAGTTGGGGTCTTTGGAGGGATTTGGGACTTAGCAGATTGTATGTTGCTCTGCAGGCTCCGGGGCCCTGTGAATGCCAAGTCAGGTGGGCAGATGTCAGTTCTGGTGGCCCAGGCACCATGGAGTTCTCCCTTCCTCACCCAGGCCCTGCCACAGTGGTCACCCAAATCCTCTCAGGTTGGAGCCTGAGTGTTCCATGCTGCTTCTCTGATTTCACAATGCTGCTGAGAAGAGTGATCTGTATATAGGCAGCTGCCTGTACCTTTCACTTGTTTCCTTGGGAGCAGTGTGCTGGCAGGCTGCCTCTCTTCCTCCATTGTTTTTCCCAACCCACAGATCATTCTATAAGAAAATTTCTTGCTAGGCTCCCATAAGCAGGACATGCAAATTGTAACTTTAGGTCTATAGGTTATGTGTAGCTCTTACAACTGCAGTCTGTTCCAATTCTACTCTAATAATGAATTATAAGTTTATCTTCACAGGTACAGGACAGAGAGAAGCAGAATCAGAAATTCTTCTACCTACCCAGGGACATCTACATAGTTGGTGCTACTTTCACTCCCTTTTTCTTCTGTAACATTCACCTTATCATATATAAAATGTAGACTTTCTTGGGTCTTATAAGAATGTAACCATTTTGTCTCACTAGCCCACCTTGCCTTTTTTTTTCTTTCTGTATGCCCTTAAATGTTGAAACTCCCAAATTCCCCTTCAGGAAAACAGCCACAGATTTATCTGTGGTTTGTGTTTTTCCCAGGTGCATCCTCAACTTTGAGTCAATAAACCTCACTGATTGAGATTTTTGCTTCAGTCACTTAGTTTGTGTTGACATTCTGCTACTCTGCCACTGGTAATGTCTCCTAAACAGATATATTTTTAAATTCCTGGAACTAATATGTCTCCCAGTCATTGGCGAGTGGCTCTGTGTGAATGCTGGGGCAAGATTTTGACACTCAGCCAGGAAGCTGACTGTTCTGCCTTTGCCTTCAAGTGCCTTCCTGCTCGCACAAAGCCTTGAGGTCAAAGGTAACATCCTCAGGGCTTTTGTTATTTCTTCATGAATATGAGCACTGTTCTGGGAATGTATTTGGTCTTCTATGTTCTCAGGAATATGTCAAAAATTTTCAAAGCCCCTGTGAATATCTCTTTACCCAGCTTATGTTTATAAACTTTGGTTAGTCTATTGTTTTCCCCAACTATTATCTAATACCTCAGGCATCTATGAAGTTAATCAATTGCCTATAATTGTTTTTGACAAATATCCATAGAAAAAGAGTTTTTCACAGTGGGTGAGTTCTAAATTAAGTGAAATACAGACAGCCTTGCAAGTGGGGGCATTCAGAGAACTGTCAGACATGTCAAATAATGAGAATTTCTTGGGAATGAGGCTTTGAAAGAGCTCTAGCCCTGTTTTGCTTTCTTCCATAGCTGCCAGACTATTTGTTTTAACCATGAATACGAGCTGTTAATTTTCAAGGCTACCATAGAGCTAGGTGCTGGGGGAGGAGAATAATGCAAGCTAACATACCATGCATCTCATTTTTCTTACTGAGCGTTAGCCATTTTCTTGAATAAATGCTCCCTATAAGCCTTTGGTTAATTTCTGGAGTCCTGAAAAAAATTTGATTCTGACAATTTTTGCCAGTTTTCTTGCTGCTTTTATAGAAAAGAGAATTATCAAAGTTTCTTTCTCTGACATTTTTGTTTTATCATGAAGATATATTTTATGTATAGTATTATCTTAATATTCATTGTAAAATAGTTAGAAGAAATGGTACTGACATGAACATTTCTAAATCAAGCAGATATTTTTAAGTTAATAGAAAAAAATATAGCTAATAACATGAGTTCGAAACATGTGAAGGTATGTGTGGTTGCCAACCTCCAATCCGTCCCTAGGAATCCTTGCCTACTGGTGTTTTTTGGTTCCCTTCTCCCCGTACTGAATCAGGGTTGACTGCGTGACCAAAAGGTGCGTGAGGTGACGGTGTATAACTTCTGAGACTAGTTCATAAATACATTGCCACTTCCTCCTTAGTCACTTGGACAGATTCTTCTTGGAAAAGCAAGCTGCCGAGTTGTGAGGACACTAAAGGATCCCTGTGGAGAAGTTCATGTGGAGAAGAAGTAAGTATTTTGCCAAACCCAGCATTAACTTGCCAGCTATGTGAGTAATCCACCGTGAAAGTGAATTGTCTCACCTCTGTCAGGCTTTCTGATGGCTACGAATCATCTGAGCGAATCTTATGATAAAACTTTATTTAGATCTGCCCAGACAACTTGTTCCTGAATTCTTGATTAATAGAAACTGTGAGATAATAAATGTTTAATTGTTTTAAGCCACTAAGTCTTATCATAATTTGTATCCTAGCAATTGATTACTAATATAGTAGACAATTGAAAAATTCTCAAGAAGAATCTAAAATATGGCTTAAAAAATTACTCCTAAGAAAATATTAGCCCCATATAGTAATAGGATATCTTTCACATCTTTTAACTTTCAAGATTATATTCAGAGCACAAAAGGAGATTATAATTGTAACTATTCCCTACTCATTTTCTAAAGATGGAATAATTCCATCACCAAATTTGAAAATCATAAAGTAAATGAAAAATCATAGTCTTACTTATGCATATAGATACAAAGATCCTAAAAAAATCCTACTAACAAATGGAATCTGGCAGGGTAAGGCTTCCTAAAAATGCATTATACATCTGTAAAGCTACAATAATTTAGATCTGAAGCACTGGCATCAGAATAAAAATATATTAATGAAAAATAATTTTATGAAACAGTGTATATCAACTCAGAAACAGAGTACATCAACTCTAACACCATTTATGAAATGGTCCATTCTTTGTTGAAGTGTCTTAATCTATATTATACATATATGATGTATTAATAATACAAGTATGTGGTATATATGTAACATTTTAAATAAAATATACATATGGTACATATATGTGACTTATAATGAAGAATATTGACAGGCAGAGTGTGCATATTTTTAATCTAAAAATAGATCTTTGCAAAACTCAGAAAATAATAAGTATCCCAGTTATAACAAATTTAAAAAGCATAACAGTCAATTTAGGCAGGTAATTAAATATATAATACTGCAATTTAGGTGCTAATTAAATACAAAATACTTATTTTCTAACAAATTCCCCACGTTTTTCCAAAAAGAACAGTAGCCAGTGCAGTTCAAGGGATAAAAGGTAAATATAATTGGCAAATTTTGTGGAGATTATTTATCCACAATATGTCAAAAGAATTAATATTGACCCAGACATTTTACTTCATGTTGGAAATATGAACGCTTTGTTTTTTATTGTTGCTTATTTATGTTTTCTTTATATATGTATTATTTTTTAGCAAAAAAGTACGTTAAAAAATCTTTCAAAGTTTGCTTGTTCTTTCACCCAAGAGAAAGTAGGCAGTTGTTTCATAGAAGTGCTGGGTTTTTTATTATATTTGTTATGATGAATCTAAAAGATAACTTTGGTGTCAGTTTGTTCATCACATTCGGAAAGTGCTACATACCTGCAAATAGCGGACCACTCGGCAAACCAGGTCAGGCGCCATGAAGTCTCCAGTGAAGCGCCAAATGATATCTGTCAGGATGTTGACCAGTCCCGTGAAAGAGTCTAACAAAAACACATAAATGCTTAAATTCAGTCTTTTTCAAATTTACAACTATGCTACAATAGAAATAAATTCCTGAGGAGATTTTTGTTTTCTTCTTTATCAGATGGCCACTGAGGAAAAGCAAGGCAACGCAGGAGTTCTTTGACTTTTATTACTGGAGCTTGTTACCACTTAGATGTAACCACCCAGGAAGAATTTCAGTAATGACTAAAGAAGAATCACACCAGTCTTAGAGTTGACCTTTTAAGTCACAGAAGGAGAGTTTTAAGGGGATCTGTATCTGTTCTAAAGAAAGCATTGTGTGAGAATCAAAAGAGGGCAAAATTGAGAAAGGCAAAATCTTTACCTTTAGAAAACCCCTCAAAATTTCCCTTTCTGCATCAGTTATTTTATAGCTTAGATCTCTTATTATCTCCCTACCCCCCATTCGGTACCCCTCCCCCTAGGTATCTCTACTTTCTTCTCCTTTCCCCTTTCAACATCTGCCCTTGGAAAAATTCAAGTACATGAGGTGTTAATTTAATTAACATAGTTGGATAAACTACAGAGGAACTAAGGCCAACGTCAGAACTTTGTTCTCCTGTGGGTATATCATTTGTACTCAATGACACAATTACAGGCTGTACAAGTTGTACAGATGTCTACAGTGGAAATGGCAAAACATGTCTAGAAGCTCCCTGTCACCCCTCTGTGACAGATGTCACTAATAATTGATCATAATCGATCATCTGTTCCAGAATCTTTCTCAAAACAGTGCTGCAGGGATTCTCTGCTGATTGATCGATAGGACTGGAGCATAAGACCAAATAAGCAAGAATTCATTGACTTGGGGTCACCTTTCTGGGAAAAGGGATGTAACACTCCGTCAAGGACGCTGGAGTCAGGGCAAATTCACTGCTAGGGTAGGTCTTGGAAGCCTCGAGAAAGTGATGATCCTTCCTAAGCAAAATGAAAATGCTTGGGTTGCTCTGGTAGATAGAAGGGAGGAGAATACAAAGGCTGAAGCAAGCGGGCACGCTGCAGTGGATATACCTGCGAAGCCAGAAGACCCATGAGAGAATTATTTTCTGTGGGAGGGCTCAGCAGGCATATTATTTGGCAAAACCACCAGGAATGCACTGGTGAGAGGGACACTAGCATCCCCAAGAGGCCCAGTGGTGGCTTCCACCTGTAGGCCAGGAAGGATGGTGGGAGAAGTAGTTATAAGCCAGATCTTGCAAAACTATGGCAAGTATGTACTGCAATGATTCCTCGAGTCCTTCCTCAAAGGGATATATGGCTGTTTGTTTGGATGACTGTACACTGGGGAAAGGGGACCACCTAGACATTTTAAGGGCTCTTAGGTACAAGATCTGAACTGATGTGAAATTCAGATACCTGAAGTGTCATCATGGCCCCACTGTTAGAGTGGAATCTCATGGGGCCAGGTAATAAATGGAATCCTGGCTGCAGTGAAATGGTCCACTAGGTCTGCCACCACTCCTGGTTACTCCTTTGGTCCCCAAGCGTTTAATTGGGCTTGTTACATGTGGCAGTTGGAGTGATCCCATATGGTTTTCCCATTATAGTAGGGAAGGCCAAGTGGAAGTCCTCAAGTCACTGGTTTGGTCCCTGAAGAAACCGGACTGGATGGATCCTGGAGAATGACTGTAGACTGCCACAAGCTCAAATAAGTAGCAGTGCTGCTTGTAGCAGCAGTACCAGGCATAGTTTCTTTCCTAGAGCAGGTTAACGCGGTCTTAGGTATGGGGTTTGCAGGTATTGATTTGGCAAGAGTGTTCTTTTCTAATCTGACCAGAAAAAAAGACAAGGAAGAGTTTGCACTCACACAAAACAGACGATAATACTCATTTTCTGTTTTGTTCAGGGCTGTGTTAACTCTCCTAATATCTGTTACAATAAAGTCCGAAGAGACCTGGGCCATCTGGACGTTCTGCAGAGTATCACATTGATCCATTTGCATTAACAACATCATTAAGAAGGACAAGCACGAGGTGGCTAGTACATTAGAGGCCATGGTCAGACACATACACTCTGGAAGGTGGGAGATAAGCCCTGTGAAAATTCAGGAATAGGCCACATCAGTAAAGTTTTCAGTGGTTCAGTAGTGAGGGGTTGCTAGAATTACCCCCCCCACACACCATTTCCAAGTAAAAGATCAATTGCTGCATCTTGCATTCCCTACCTCAGTAAAGGAAGCAAGGCACCTGCTAGGCCTCTTTGAGTTCTGGAGGCAACACATTTCACATGTAGGAACATTGCTCTGGCCCGTGCGCTGAAAGACGTGGCAGTCTCACAGGTTTGAGTGGGTGTGGGGTGGGAAAGGGCTCTGCAGCATGTAGGGGCTGCAGTATAAGAAACCCTACTGCTTTTAGAATGTTTCTGAGCTTTGGTCAAGAATGAATGGTTGTGATGATAAGATGACTACCTCTTGTCAAGTCCCCATTTGGCATTTCAACGTTGAATCCCGTATTGTACAAACATCTTTACTTCCAGATAGGGATTCTCTCTGCTTGGAATAGCCTCCCTCCATTTTCCAGCCTATTGGATTCTTATTTATCGTTCAATACCTAGCTAATATATCTCCTTCTCTAGAAGCTTTCCTTGACCATTCACATGATATGGTCCACCACAGAAGGGCATGTGGCTCTCCCAGGCTTAGGCCTGTCTGTCTGTCTCTGCCCCTTTGTTTCTCTACAGGTAACAAGAAGTAGCATTGGCAAGTCCATGGAGCCTACAATAGAAGTGCCAAAGGCTTAGAGAGAAAAAAAACCCCATGACTGTTCTGTGTTTTAAGAGAAGTTCTTACTGAGAAGGTCAGACTCAAATAGTCCTTGAGAGTTGTAGGTTGTGACTGATCAAACAGAAATATAATGAAGCTTTTCCTGGTAGAAATGGACTGAACAAATGAATAGAATGGACATCAGAGCTACTTGGATATTCTCTTTTGACTTACTGATTGCTTAATTTAAAAAAAAATTATCTCATTTTTCTCTAGGTAGATCTAAGTGGCTATATAAACAGTAAAAAATCTATTTTGGTAAAATCTATTTTTTCCCTTGGAGCTCAATCTTAAATAAGCCTATTTCTGGGAGTGGATTATCAGTGGAACTGTGCCACAGCATTTGTTAGTTGCTATTAAGCAAACGATGCCCAATCTGATCAGTAAAAAGCTATTTAGTTACCTAAGTAATTGGGTACATTGCAAATAAGCTGCTCCTAAATGGCAATTAACAGGACCTTGGGAACAAAGGATGCACTTTAAGGGCTTAATCACTTCCATGCATTACTCCTGCTTTTTAAAATTTGTTCTGTGAAAGATCCTAGGAAACTGTAATGCTCTGAAATGCCAAAACAGACTCACAGCAGGCTTTATTGTTCCTTTGAGGGTTTCTTGCAAACATTGAATGGGGGTTCCCAGTTGGAGTACAGATACAGGTGGAGTAGGAAGAAGTGAAGAATGAGGCAACAGCTGAGCTGTTCTGTAAGAACTGGTCAGATGAACAGGGAATGAAGGACATTGGTTCTTGGCATAGATGACAGCATGAACAAACTTATGGACATGAGAAACTGAGTGGCTTGTGTAGTTGAAATGACATCTGTTTGTTGTTGCTGAAGCCTAAATAGGAGCTAGGAAGTGGCAAGAATTGGAGCTGGAGAGACAAGAATAATGCGGACCTTTTAGGGTCTTGTGCCAATTCAAAGAGGTTGCACTTTTTCGTTTATACTGTGAGAGATGTTGAGCACTCAAACGTGTATTTTAAAAAGATTTCTTTAGTTTCTGTGGGGAAGATCAATTTGTTAGGTCCAGTACAGGAATTGCCATTTAGACTAGTTAGAAAAGTGTAGGTCCAATACTGGAATTACTATTTAGACTAGTTAGAGAACTGTGCAGAAGTTCAAAAAGAAATGATCATTACCTAGTGTATATCAAATAACAGTAGGGATGTAGAGAGGGTATATATTGTAAACACTAGGTTGACATTAAAAAAATAGAATAAAAAGATGTGATCGACAAGCCAATAGTGGAGACAAAATGAAATCATAAGAAATTCAATTAATCCAGGCAAAAATAGAAGGAAAATAGTAACAAAAATAGATGGAGCAAATAGAAGCAACTAACAAGATGATAGATTTCAATCTAAACATATCAATAATAACATTGCATGTAAATTATCTGAAATGCCAGTTAAGTCCAAACTTCATAACTTTGCATCTTAATGAGCTTATACTCCTCTATTTTCAGATTCAATTGATGGCACCACTACCTACCAGGGACACTCAAGCCAAGAACTCATAATGCATTGTAGAATCCTCCCTCTATCTCACTTTCAAAACATCTCAATATTCAGTTACCAAATCATCCTGATTGTACCCTATAAAGTGTAGGTCAGATCTATATCCTCTCTATATCTCTGCTGCTATTTGATGATCTCTTTCTTGAGCTTCTGCAGTTTCCTAACTAGTTTAAATGGTGATTCCAGTATTGTACCCACTGAATTGATCCTCCCTGCAGTAACTAAAGGCTGAGTACCAGTTGTTTTATATACTATTATACAAATTCTTATATAGCGTGAGGACTTACACATTCACATCCCTCATAAACTTTGTGCTATTATCAGACATTTAAATTTTACATGTGCTATAAACTCCATTGCTACAATTTTGCTTTAAACAGTCAATTACCTTTTACAGTTATTTAAAACTAAGAAAAATGTATTTTTTAATATTAATTTTTATTTTTACTGTTTTCAGAGCTCTTCATTCCTTTATATAAATCAAATTTCTGGTCTGATGTCATATTCTTTCTGTCAGAAATTTCTTTAATATTTGTTGAAGTACAGGTCTGCTGGTAATGAATTCTCCTCATTTAAAAAAAATCTTGAATAGTCTTTTTTTACCTTCATTTTTAACAGATATTTTTGCTAGATGTAGAATGCTGGGTGACAGTTATCCCCCAGTTGGTTTTAAAGATGTTATTTGATCTTCTGGCTTGAGTTGTTTCTGACAAGAAGTGTGCTATAATTCTTATGTGTGCTTATTTGTATTTATCTATTTATTTGTATTTTTTAATTGACAAATACTGATTGTACATATTCATGGAGTACACATTAATGTGTCAATACATATAATGTATAGTGATCAGATCAGGGTAATTGGCATATCCACCATCCCAAACATTTATCATTTCTCTGTGTTAGAAACATTCAATATCCCCCTTCTAGCTATTTGAAACTATCTCATACAGTGGTATAGAGCACTAGACTTTATTTCTGCTATCTAGCTGTAATTTTATATTCTTTTAACAACTTTGTATTTAATGTGTCCTTGTCTTTTTTGCCTGGCTGTGTTCAAGGTTTTCTTTTTATCTTTTTGCAGCAGTTGTAAGCAGTAGTTTAAGCAGCAGAATAAGTTGTATCTAGTTTTCTTTTAAAAAATTATCTTGCTTCAGGTTATTTAAGAATTTAGGAATTTAGATTTGATGTTTTTCATTATTTTTTGGAGAATTCTGGCTATTATTCAAATATTTCTTTGGTCCATTTTCTTCTTCTTCTGTGACTTCAATTATGCATATGTTAGACCATTTGATAGAGTGTCACAATTTTTGAATTGTCCCCCCAACCCTGTCTTTTTCTCATTGATTTTCACTTTGGGTAATTTTTATTGGTCTATGTTCAAATGACCTAATTCTTCCTTTGGCTGTATAAAGTCTACTGACTATTTCTTGCATGAATTCTTGAATTATTACTGTGGTTTTTTCCCCTCACATTTTCACTTGAATTTTGCTTATAGTTTTTATCTTCTATTGAAATCACTCAACTGTATATCCATATTGTCCACTTTCCCCCCTAGAAACTAACCTATTAATCATGGTTATTTAGCAGAGAGGATTTTTAAAAGTTTTTATTTTGAAATCATTTTATACTCACATTGAAGTTGCAAAAATAATGCAGAAGGTTCTCATGTACACTTCACACAATTGATATCAGTATAATGATAAAAACCAGGAAGCCGACATCAGTATAATACTAGGTATAATACTAGTAACTAAACTGCAGAACTTATTTGGATATTACCACTTTTTCTAAGCACTTTTATGTATCTACAAAATTTAATCTAACACACATATATTATAGTTACGTCACACCACAGTCAGTATATAGAACTGTTCTAAAACTATTAAGAAATTCCCTTGTGTTATCCCTTTATAGTCACACGTTCCACTTGTCTCTATTTCCTAGCAAACACTAATCTGTTCTTTATCATTAGAGTTTAGTCATTTCAAGAATTTTATATAAATAAAATTGTATAATTTATAACCTTTAAAAATTAGCTTTCTAAAACACTCAGCATAATGCCTTTGAAATTCATGTAGGTCATTGTGTATATCCTTTCTTAGCTCTTTCTTATTGCTAAATAGTGTTCAACTTTATGAATATATCATAATCTCTGTCACTTATTGAAAGATATATGAGTTGTCCTCAGTTTTTAGCTATTCCAAACAAGGCTGATATGAACATTCATATATAGGTTTTTGTGTGAACATCAATTTTTATTTCTATAGGATAAATACCCAGGGATAGAATCGTTGGGCCATAGGGTAAGTATATGGTTAACTTCATAAAAACCTGCCCAGTGGTGTTCCAGCATTGCTGCACCACTGCGTATTGACACAGTGTGCCTGTTTGCTCAGGTCCATGGAGAACAGAGCCACAGCAATAATGAACACTTAGCAAGCTGAGTAACTCTTTCTCTTGGCAAGCGAGTATCACAGAAACATTTGTCACACTGGATGAGGGGGATAGTGAATGTTTTATATAAGCATTTGCCATATGTTACATTTGGATATTTGTCCCTTCCAAATCTCGTGTTGAAATTTGATCCCTAGTGTTGGAGGTGGGGCGGTCATGGGGGTGTTTGGGTCATGGGGGCGGGTCCCTCATCAATGGCTTGGTGCCCTCCTTGTGTCAGTGAGTGAGTTCTCACTCTCTTAGTTCCCACAAGATCTAACTGCTTTAAAAAGCCTGGCACCACCTCCTCCCTCTCTCTTGTTCCTTCTCTCATCACGTGATTTGCCTGCTCCCCCTTCACCTTCCACCTCGATTAGAAGTTCCCTGAAATCCTCACCAGAAGCAGATGCTGGTACCATGCTCCTTGTACAGCCTTGTAGAACTGTGAGCCAAATAAATCTCTTTTCTTTATAAATTAAAATAATATATAAATGTGCATTTGTCATTTCTTTATGGAGGGGAAAGCCTTTTATTAGATTTTATTCATCTTTTTTGCATAAAATATACCTATAATATACCCATCTTTTATAATTTCCAGTTTGGTTTTCTTTAAATTGGAGTAAGAAGTTGACATATCAGCAAAGCAATCTGAAGCAGGATCTCCTTGCAGGAATTTTTATAATCTTTCTTCATCTTTTATAGTTCCATCTCCTGAGCTTAATTCTATCACTGCTTTTTTTAGTGACTCACTAAAAAGAAAAAAAAAGTCAAGTCTTCCTAAAGTGGGAGCAGAAGTGGACAGGCTAATTAGGGGGCTATAGTGCTAGTCATAGGTTTTGGTTAGTCAGGGGTGGTTTGCTGAAAGAATTGAGAGTGTTGATTAGTGAGGCAGATAGGGAGATGCAGTAGAGAGAGCTTCTAATTGAAATCACTTAACTATTCCTTGGCCATACCCAACTGTTCACTCTGCCATGCCCTTTCTTTATGCTGCTCCCTTGGCTTGGGGAGCTCTCTCTGCACCTATACCCAAAGAGTATCTCCTATTTCCTCAAGGTTTACTTCAAGGTTATCTTCTTTATGAATCCTTTTCAGAATACTGAGATTGGCTTGGTATTCCCTCCTCTGTGCCTCATCTTAATCTATTATTATAGTACCTATAATACATCCACGAATGCATTCATTTAAAAAATTTCTTTCCTATTCTACTATACTATGGGATTACAGAGATGATTTTCTATTCACTCCACTGCTCCAGGCCCTAGAATTGTGACATTACACAGTAACAGCTTGGTAAATTTCTATTACATGAATTAATACATTATTACTGCTATTAGTGCATTATGTTGATTGGCTGACTGCAGCATAGGTGATTTCACAGAGCAGAATGAGCCACTTTAATCATCTTCAATGTAGATTAAAATAATGATTGCGGAATCAAGATGCCAGAAGGAGGAGCATGGTTGGATGTTTTGATCCTAAAACAGATTTGTAAAAGAGCTCCCTGGATTCTAACATCTCTGCTAGATTATAAGCTCCTGATTGGCAGTGGCTGTGCCCTCCTCATGCTTATAGTTTCATCTCTTTTCCTAGTCACTCAGTGCTTGCTACATAGAGGAGTAAATGCTGACCAAGCAAACATATTTGCAAACTTCTTAAAAATACAAAGACCGTTAGTGCAGGATTCATCCCATGTAAAGGGCAAGCTGAGTTACCAATTTCTTAGATTCCCACTTGCTTTCAGCTGCTGTTT